>CAIGQQ010037491.1:2268619-2285436 GCA_903798035.1 Danio albolineatus | reverse complement strand
TTTGTTGGAACTCAGTTTTGTTACAGAGAATAAACTTTAAATTGGAATGAGCTATTTGCATTCCTATGTTGTCTTCAGAACTGTTTTCCTCTATTGGATCTCTTCTTGTAGATTAAAGACCTCTTGGTCGGCTTGGCTCTCGGAGTAAGAGTCAATTACTGTCAAAAGGCTGTTTTGCAGTAGATATGACATCCCTTCTGTGCTATTGTTATATGGAACATACTGTTCCACTGATGAAAATAGCAGGTTGTTCACTTCCAAAAGCACTCCCTCTTGATTTCTTTCCTCTTTACATTGGAAACATCGAAACAAACCACTTTCCACATTGTTCAGACTAAGGCTGCACAGTATATCATTTCAGCATGGATATTGCAATGTGAATCTGTAATAGTCACAATATCGAGTTCCAATTATAATTAACTAGAAAACACAGTTCAGAACACATGCAAAGTTTTAAATGCTTAATGCTAAATGCTTAGTGGGACGCTTTTCGCTCATGCCTATTGTCAGCGTTTTCGAGACCTTTTTCTGCATTCAAACTCATTTTAATTGGCGATTAAGCAGAGTGAATGCGCAAAATAACCCCCGAAGTTAGATGGTGCTTAATGAATAAAAGAAATGTGAAATGAAACTCCCTATCAAATCCTATTTGCTACTTTCCACTCCTACTGACATTTTAACTGCTGTTGCATTTATCGTACAGCTCTTTGGGTTCAGACAGCGTTGAAAAAAGAAGCTCCACATTTATAGTGCATCATCTTTTTCATCAAGTGAAAGTGAAACTGGGATCACGTTAACTGTTCTGCACTTGAGCGCCTCCAAGTTGTGTTTACTGTAACGTGTGCACCTCCAGATGTGTGAACAAATGTGCCAGTGTAATTGGTAACAAAGTTTTTAATGCAGTGTGTTAAAACCGTCCTTCGGATGAGACCTTAAACCGATGCCCTGACTCTCTGTGGTCATTAAAAATGCACTTCTCGTAAAGAGTAAAGCCTTGTTTATACTTCTGCGCCAAGTGATCGCTTGTAAACACTCGCTCCATCGGGCTTGCGCGGCTCTCACCCCCACCCACAATCGTCAGCTCAACAAGCCGACTAATTACAGTGTCTGCGCTATGAGTCGTTTCGATTTATAGTTACATTTTTTGAGAGGTGTGTGTCAAGTGTCGGCGACGGCCATGGCGACCATGCACAGGCTGCGCCCTGGCATACGCGTGTGCTTGACGCAGAAGTATAAATCAGCCTTGAGGGTGTAACCCTGGTTTCCTGGCCAAATTCCCTCCATCAGCCCTCACCCATCATAGCCTCCCAATAATCCCCATCAACCAAATTGGCTTTAACAGTAGCTGTTGTGTGGTGAGCACACTGGTGCCGTTGTCCTGTGGCTACCGTTGCATCATTCAAGTGGATGCTGCACACTGGTGGTGGTGTGGAGACACCCACACTCATGATTGTGAAGCGCTTTGATTGTGAAGGGTGTGTGGCCATACACAATAAATGCGCCTTATAAAATACTCATTAAAAAACAAACACTAAAATGATTATGAGGCATTTCTTAAAAAAATCCGCTTTTAAAGCTGCCATTTCGTGCGTTGGTGTGCACGATCATATTGGTGCTGTTTGTTTAGTAACAACACATTAAGTGTCAATGAAAATTGCAAGCAAAAAAACAGCCCTCTGTGAACAGGCCTTTACAGAGTAAATTTTTTAAGGCCTGTGTCTTGTAACTAAGTGAATTTAAATAATTTTAGCACAAGAAATGACAAAATTTAAAGCTTTAATAAAGATTAATTTTGTATTGCATTAACAATGAAGACTACACTAGTCAACGTTTGAAATGAATCAAAAAAAGTTTGTCAAAAAAAGTGAAGAATAGGTGTTGTTGAATATTTTTTGGACAACTTTTTTTTTAATGGAAGTTTTAGATCTACTTCAAATGTTCACTACTGTATAAAGTGCTATTTTACATTTGATTATCTAATTTCTGCACCTCAATATTAAATTCAATTAAAAAATGCTGGGTTCCACACAATTCTTTCATGCTGTCCCAACGCAAATTAACTTATTCTTTTTTACAAATTTTAGTGAACTGAACATAAAACCAGGAACCCCCAACGCCCCCCACCCCCACCCCCCAAAAAAACTAAGAATTGTGTTGTTTTAACTCATTTTAATCATTAAAGGTCATTTTTTGAATGCCGTTAGACTTCTCAGAAAACCGTAAAGCACCGATTATTTAATTAGTATCTTTGTTCTATTGTATTAATTTATCCTTGTTTTTTTTCTTTATTATATTTTATGCAGCAGATGCACTCTCTATCAGAGTAAAATTGTGAATTTAATCCCAAATTAAGTTTAAAACATCTTGTGAAGTTATATTCATGATATCGCAATATATATCCCATAATAAAACAAAATATTGAGACTCATAAACTCTCCTGTTTTTCCAAGTTAATTATTATTATTTTTTTTTTATTAGGAATTCTGTGGTTCTCTCTTGTTTCTGGCACTAGGGTGACACTCACAATAAACTCAGACATGTAACAGGATCATGTGGCTTCCTTTGGACTCTATCACGGCTGAAAATCAATTCGTCTGGAGCTGACACCAATAAACATCTCTTGTTTGGCATGTAAACAAACACGTTTTCTTTTTTCCCCTCTTTGCTCAACATTATTGATCCGGCTCTGTTCCCTGGTTGTTTTGATCAGTTTGATTTGATCGTTTAGAGGCATATTTGACCTAATAGATTCTATTATCACTTAATCACAACCATGTCGTTCCAAGCCATATGACGGGTTTGTGTAATGAAAAACAGAGGGCTTGAAGATTGTTTATTTTATTTTCTACTAGGGAAGTGGATTTTCTTTTTTTGTGTCAAAGCGGAGTAATGGAGGATGGGTATTTCTGAGTTATTATGTTAATACAGCAAGCACTTTTTAGGTGATAATCTTGAGGTTGATTAAAAATCCATTTAGTCTTACATGAGAGCTTAAAATGATAGTTCATCCAAACTTGAAAATTCTTTCATCATTTATTCATCCTTCACTTGTATAAAACCTAACTGAATTTCTTTCTTCTGTCGAACAGAAAAGAAGATATTTAGAAAAATGCTGGTTGCTGTGATCCATTGACTTCCATAGTAATTATTTTTCCTACTATGGAAGTTGATGGGTCCCATAAACCAGCATTCTTTAATATATATATATATATATATATATATACAAATATAAAACAGAAGTAAGAATCTCACAATGGTTTAAATTGTGACCTTAATAAATAAATACAATATAAATTAATGAAGCATGTCCCCTTCAAACTGAAATCACGGAGGAATATCCTGTACAATCCAGAGTAGGGCTGCACAATTCTAGGAAAAATATGCAATATGTGATTATTGTTGATGAATTTTGTGATAAATTTTATTGCAATACATTTCCCTAGAGAAATATAGGTCAAAAATATAGGTCAAACTTTTTTTTCAGATGTAATTCAGACTAAAGAGTCCATTGTCATGCCAACTTGATGAAGATGATGATGAGCCTTTATTTGTCACAACACTGTTACATGCAGTGAAATTGGACCCCTTCATCTATACCCACACATCATACATTTTAGGGGAAGACAAGTCAGTTAAGAGAAAAAAAAATAGGAAATAAGATACATTGGGGAAAAAGGAGCTAAAAAAAAGCCCCTCCCAGACTGTCCTTAAGGTTGGACAATGTGAGATCAGAAGGAAAAAAGGCCCAGCAACAAGCACATAAACACATAGACCTAACAATGCAACAGGGGAGGGGAACAGGAGATGTAGAGATTGTCTGATATTGCTACACAGAAGCTCGCAACGCTGGTCCTGCTTCAGGGTTCTTCTGATTGGTCCACTGCTGTGGAACTGACAGTAATGAGCGCCACTGTGTAAATGTTGAAACTGTCTTATCATCTCAGGCTGTCTAAAAAACGCAGTGCTGGGGAAAAAGCAAGCACTGGTGATTTGTTGCTTATTCCTGTTGTACCGAACCATGACTCCAAAACCGAGGTACATACTAAACCACGACTTTTGTGTACAGTAGCACTCCTAGTGTATTGCATAATGTACTATTTTTGCAATAATGATATTTTGTGGTATATTGTGCAGCCCAAGTCCACGGCACAGGGATTGGGAAACACTGGAATCACTATTAAGTATAAACACATAAATGAATTCAGTTTACCTTCTTATTTTTTGTCAGTGTGTATCTGTGAATTTAAAAAAAAATCTTTGCCTGTGATGTCATGAGGTGGAAAGCTGCTTGTGGATCCAAGAACTTTGTGAAGGCCATGTGGAAACATGTTCCAGGGAGGAATGATGTCATATTTGTGTTCCCGTTCTGGAATAACCAGTCGGATCAGGCCTGCTACAGTCAGCTGGGAGAGTTTGGAGTGTCTCGTCTTGAAGCCGAACAGCTGTTTGGTTATGACATAGTTTCCCTTGTGTTGGGCGGTGTGGAAGTGTGCGTGTTTGTGTGTGTGTGTGTGTGTGTGTGTGTGTGTGTCTATACACCTCATGCAGTGGGAGATTAGGTGTGTTAATGGTTGCTGGTTTGCACATTGTTTTTCTTCTTTGTTTTGTCTTAGATTGTCACCATAGAAGAGCGCTTCACCAACCAGGTATGAAATTCTTTGTATAAGCATCACGCATTCTTAAACAAGGTTATGAGCAGTTTTAATGGTTTCCCTGGAAGCCAATGATACACAATCAACATCTCAATCTAGAAAACATGCACAGGTCACATTCCAACTTAAAATCAGAATCAAACGATTTTGATTTCTAATAATAATATCAGAATAAACTAAGGAGATAACATTTTATAAATTGTAATACTATTTTAAAAATGCAATGTATGCATGATTGACCTCAAACAGGATAATCAGTTTGGTGGTGCTTTACAAAGCAATAGTTGTTTAACCAGTGGAAATTAAACCTGGACTGCTCTTTGATTTGTGTAATACAGTAGTTAAAAATCTAAAATATCATAAATTAAAAGTATAGCAAAGGTAGAACAAAACTATTGCAGTACACATTTTCTGTCGCTGAAAGACTGAGAGATTACATGCGACATGAGCCATTTTAATAATTTTCTCTGCTTCTTTCAACATACTCCACTGATTGACTGTCTTTTGGACATGCTGGATTACTTTTACATGTCCTGCGCTTTAATTTGTGGCCCAGTTTTGAAACCACGATGCATCATTGCATTATGAAAAGCTACATGTCATGATAGTTAACATAGCCTAAAATATTTTTGATACACATGATCCATTTTTTGATTTTGGATCATTGTTGGCTTTATAATCAGTCATATTGTGCTGTTCATTCATATTTATTAGTAAATGAAATGAGTTTTAAATGTAGCATCACTCCTTTTAGTCGATTTTAGTTTCAGTTTGTTGATTTCAGCCCCCAACACTGTTTTACTTTAGCAAAATATAACTGTTTTATTTTGACATGGCAACCCCCTAATATATACATTTTCAAAAAAGTATTTCAAATTTTATGGATCTGTTATAATAGACATATATCATGACCTTTCATATAATAACATTTTAGAGGTACATACCTACTTTTGACTCATTCATCCAAAGTTTCATCAAGTTTCTACAACATTCTGTCTTGTGCAGAATATTCCTTGATTACACCTTTAAACATGAGCTAAATCATAGAAATCAAGTGTTAAATTTATATTGAGTCAAATATGCTCTTAAAGGCCCATGATACCCCCACCCCCCCACCCCCCACCCCCGCCCCCCCATTTTCTACCTATACTTAGAAAAATGTCAGGAAAATAGGTGAGGGCAGCTTTGTTTGGGTGGAAGTGTCGAGTGGCGAAAGAGGGAAGGGTTTGCTGACGTGCATGCTGATTTTCACAGCGGCAACACAAACACGGATGCAGGGCAGATAGACAGTGATTTGGACAGCAACGTTTACAGTGGATCTGTGAGCTGTGTGGAAGTGGAAAATTTTCAATCCATAATGTTGTATTGATGTTACTGTAAATTTAGTAACTAAATCATTTTTACTAAGGTATGTCTTTAAAAACTGATAGAGTACTGCTGACGATACAAACCAAGTTTTTCTTATGAATTAATGTGTGCTGAAATTCAAATATGTCACTTTGTACCGGCTGAAACGGACAGCTAATCTCCACGCTGGATTTTACACAATGATCTTATGGCCGTGACGTAGCTTCGAAATTTCCTTTTAAACCAGAAGAACAGATTTGCTCTAAACAACTCAAAAACAAACAATTTTGACTTTTAGTAAAATAATTGTGTCCTAATATTATTTCTAGCAATGTGGGATACGTGTATGACTGTCAACAACTCCAAAAAATGTGTTTTGTTGTTTCGTCACCCTCTAAAGGGATAGTTCAGAAAAATGAAAATTTACTCCCTATTTACTCAGCCCCAAGTGGTTCCAAACCTTTATAAGTTTTTTTTCTACTGTTGAACACACAATAATATATTTAGAAAAATGTTAGAAAACTGTATTCATTAACTTCCATTGTAGGAAAAACAAATGTTATGGAATCGAATCGTTACAGTTTACCACCATTCTTCTCCCAAATATCCTTTGTCTTCAACAGAAAAAATAAACTCAAAGCAGGTTTGTTGCAAGTGGAGTTTGAGTAATTTTTTGGGGGGGTAAACTACCCCTTTAAAGTCTGTGTAAACAATTTTATTTCAGTATGATGACTCATTTATAACTGCAAACGGAATATTGAGTAGGAGGTGGCATTTTATTTTTGTGCTTCTCACACCCCTCACAAAATCAAATGGTTTGAGGGGCGTGGCTAAACATATTTTGCCTAAACTGTCAAACTACATCATCAGAGAAATATTGCTATTTCAAAGCAGAAGTAAATGATCAGATTTTGATTAAAGATTACCAAAACTTTGTTTTTTTTCCCCAGTATATCTAATGATTAACAGATTAATGGTTTGTTTTAAGACTAACAATATACTCTAGCCAGAGACTGATTTAACCAATAAGCGAAGTGAGTGGCCACCTAGGGCCCTAGGAAATCTGTGGGCCCCCTATAAATATATTTTAATTTTCTACAAATTATATATAACATAGTTTTCTATCAGGGTGACACGATGGCTCAGTGGTTAGCACTGTCGCCTCACAGCAAGAAGGTCACTGATTCGAGTCCTGGCTGGGTCAGTTGGCATTTCTGCGTGGAATTTGCATATTCTCCACGTGTTCATGTGGGTTTCCTCCGCATGCTACAGTTTCACCCCCACAGTCCAAAGACATGCGGTAGGTGAATTGGATGAACTAAATTGGCCATAGTTTATGTCTGTGAATGAGTGTGTATGTATGTTTCCCAGTACTAGGTTGCAGCTTGAAGGGCTTCCGCTGTGTAAAACATGCTGGATGAGTTGGTGGTTGATTCCACTGTGGCTTAGACCTTTTTGATGAATAAAAGGACTAAGCCGGAAGAAAATGAATTAATGATTAGTTTTCTATCATGTTTTGTATTGTGAGGGTTTAACAAAATGTTTCGTGCAAATGTGTCCCCAAACCTCAATTATGGAGCAGTCCAGTAGACAAATCGGATGAAGATTTATTCTTCAATAATTAATTGTTTATTTACTATTTTTAATAACTTTAAGAAAACAAATCACTTAAACTGTAGAGATTGCATTAGAATAAACATGTGGAAAAAATATTTTGTGATATACCAAAAAGATTAAATAAATACAAATAATTAAATAAATAAAATAAATAAAAAGATTAAATCAATAAAATAAATAAATAAATTTTATTCTATTAGGATTTTGGGCCCCCAAATCCCTAAATCCGCCCCTGGCTCTAGCAAAATAAACATAGCAGATTTCAAATGGGCTTTGAAAGGTTTTGTGAGATTCACCAGGTGAGGCATATTTCTGCTTTTCTCCACAGTATTTCTCTTTGCGTTGCGGAAACAGTCAGCAGTCTTACGTAACTTCTCTCTATCTTTCACATGAGCATTTGCTGTTCAGCTGGGGGGCAGGCAAGCGCAATGACATCAGTTCCTGAGAGGCTGTGATCTTTAGCGGCGACCACTGTGGCTCGGGTTCAGCGTGATGTAGGGCAGGTTCAAGAAAAGCAACTGATTCTAGACCAGCGCTCGCTCAAATAGCTGCACACAGCGTGAAGAGAGGGGGCCATCTGGACCTGTAGCTTTTCTCTCTGTTGGTGTAAACACTCACTGTGGGCGTTTCTATTAATGGAATGCGTACAAGCTGTATACGTAAACACGGACCGACCACACCTGAGCACTGAAACTGCACTTATAACTAAGCTAGCACGACCTGTATGGACAGAAGAGCAGCTATGCAAATAAGAGACCGGCATCTCATTTGCATTTGCATGTGTCATCTTGTTTGCCTTTTTGGGTTACATTGATTTTGACCTTTCAAGTACATGAAACCTAATGATGCCTGTTTTGTAGCTATTAACTCAGCCGTAGTGCAGTGATGATATAAAATGGGTCACTTTTATTTTTAACATTGCTCCTATATATACATACATGCATACAGTGAGGTATATAAGTATTGAACATGTCACAATTTATCTCAGAAAACATATTTCTTAAGGTGCCGTTGACTTAAAATTTTAACTGATGTTGGTAACAACCAAAGAAATCCACATATGCAAAGAAAATAAATCTAATTAGTTTACAAATTTAGTTACTTGTAATAAAATTTAACACTTGAACACACGAAGAAAGGAAGGTATAGAAAAGCAGTAAAAGCCCAGACAGCAGCTGAAATCTCTCAGTAGTTCTTCAGCAACCCTCTGCCCTTCATCAGTGTAAGTTAATATTTGCTGTTTCAGTCCAACATCTACATTACCAGGATGATGAAGATGAAACCATGCATGGATATTTCTTCAAGACAATGATCCAAAACACAACCAAGGAAAGTCAAATGGTTTCAAACAAAGAAAATCAAGCTGTAGAATGGCCCAGCCAATCACCTGACTTAAATCCAATAGAAAACACGGATTAAAGTTCAGATTTGAGAGATGAGACCCACAGAACCATCAAGATTTATACACTCTGTTGAAGTCAGTGAAAAAACTCTCATCTGAGCAATGCACGTGACTTCATTCTCCATATGAGAGTCGTCTTTATGCTGCCATTACCAAAAAAGCCTTTTATATAATGTATACTGTACATAAGGTTAGTCAGAACCAAAGTTGAAACTGGCAGTAAGCTTACAAAAATGTATTAGAATAGTTTAGTCCAGGGCGCCACGGTGGCGTAGTGAGTAGCACGTTCACCTCACAGCAAGAAGGTCGCTGGTTCGATCCCCGGCTGAACCAGTTGGCATTTCTGTGTGGAGTTCTCCGGGTGCTCCGGTTTCCCCCACAGTCCAAAGATATGTGGTACAGGTGAATTGGGTAAGCTAAATTGTCCATAGTGTATGTGTGTGAATGAGAATGTATGGATGTTTCCCAGAGATGGGTTGTGGCTGGAAGGGTATCCGCTGCATAAAACAAATGCTGGATAAGTTGGCGGTTCATTCCGCTGTGGCGACCCCGGATTAATAAAGGGACTAAGCCGAAAAGAAAATGAATGAATAGTTTAGTCCAACAATGAGTACACACTAATTAATATGTTAGGCAGAAAATTAAGTACAATTGTATTATATTTTAAGAGAAATATATCAAGAGAAATCAAGAGAAATATATATATTTAAAAAAAAAAAAAGTAAAAAATTTGTATATTTTTTTTTTATTTAATTTTTATTTAGTTGTTTAGTTTAGTTAAAAACAGTAGTCCAAAGGAAATAAATATAATATAATGAACACAATACTATTAAATCACATTAAAGCTTTATAAATGATTAAACAAGTTTAAAGGAAATAGAAATGGAAAAGGCGACAGAAATGTTTAATTGATTACATTCACAAATAAACTAAATGAATCAATGCGTAAATTAATGTATAAACATATAAATGTAAATGATCAGGAATGAAATATTTCCAATGTTTACTACACGTTATTATTCATTTTTTACAGTATCAGTTCTTATAAATAAAGCTGTATTGAAGGCTGTTCAATTTTTACAATCAGGGTTGCTTTTGTAATATGAATGATTGGATACTTAAAAAAAGCCTTACTTGTGACCGTAATTGAGGACAGTGAATCATAAATTGGCAAACCGTTTTTTTTTTTTAGTGACCAATTCCACTGTCTTTTGGACATGCTGGATCACTTACATATTTGCTGCACTTTCAATTGCGGCCCAGTTTTGAAACCATGATGCATAGCTACATGTCATGATGTATATTGTACTGCAAAAATTGGTACACATGATGCATTTTTGATTGCAGACCATTTATGGATTTATAATCGGCCATGCTAATTGTTCCTGTTATTAAATTTAATGTTAATTTCATAATACTTCTAAAGTGGTAAATCATCCAGAAATGCAAATTGTTGTTAACCTCCCTCCACTTATTCCAAACCTGTTTTTTTTTTTACATCTGGAAAACAAAACATTTTTTAGCTTTCATTATGGTCGTGAACTGTATCTCCGGGAGGGATATTCTCATTGTATAAAGTATTGTATATATAAATATAATTGTATAATTATATAATTAAATATCAAGACATAATCAGGGTTTATTTTTGTAAAATTATCGTGATCTAGCGGCCTTTTCCTTTTATATAAGCTACTTCTGATGCCAAATGATCAACTAGAAGTCAAGGTATTATTTGATGTTCCTAAAACTTGGGTAGGCAGGTATGTGTTCGATTCTATGAATTAGACTGTGCTACATAGTGTACATAAATATAACAAACAGACATTTTTCATGAATCCATAAATCCTTAACGAAACCATCATAGTGAGAACATATCATCTGCGTTTACATAAAACCTTTGTAATTCATAGAACAAAGCAGACAAAAATGACAAAGCTGTGCAAGGAACCATTTTAATGTTCCTTTTTTAGTTCAGCGAGTGCTTTTTTGGTAACCATCTTCAGTGTACGATGAGATTTTCCACCGTCTGTTGCATCTCTGTTGCTCTCATTGGAAATTAGCTAGCGTGAAGCAGACGGGGAAAGCATATTAAGAGAAAGTGTGAGCTTGTCAGAAGCATCCTGTAATTCATCTCAATATAAAACATGGCCTTAGATCTGCAGAATTATTGAATAACACACTTATGATTTACTAGTTTTAATACGACTCTACGAGCCCAAAGCCCTGTGGACAACTGAAGTGGAATGGGCAGACTGGGAATTCTGGGATACAAGGGAAAGTGGAATTACGAGTTATCTATGTGAAACTGCAAGGTCAATGAATGTGAAGGCGAGTTGTGTAACAGCCTGTAACATATCGGTTTTTCACACTCGATTTCTCTGATGATTGGTGACCCATATTGGAGTACATTACACAAGTGCTGTTATAATTAATTTGCTCTTTATACATTTTTGGCAGCAGTTTGAAGCTTTTGTGGTAACACTATATATGATTTTAAAAATCAATAAGCTTTTATCTGCGGAAAAAACTTTAGGTGAAATCATGTAGTGGAGCAGTGGTGTTATTGAGTGTTCTCATTATCTGTATTTTGATGGTCTCCCAATGTGCGTTCTACTGACACAAAGTTTGAAATAGCTTTAAAAGTATGTCAGTTTATATTATTATCCCTAACATATGCTAATAACTTACTTGCCATGTTGATTCAAAGTTTCTTTTGTTCCAAGTACAGTACAGTACAGTACAAGTTTATTTCCATTTCCACTGTCATACATACCAAAATCGCTAATAATACCTTAGCGCTTTATTGGGGCTAAAGGGTACCTAGCACAACAGTACAGTGCCAAAAGGGTATAGTGTGTTGTTTACGTCATTAGTTTCCTCCAGCATTTCACGCAACGACGGTTCATGGTTGTCATGGCAACATATGTGATTGTGTTTCGTTTTTCATTTTGCAACAAGTTCAACTGCAGTAAATTTCTCACACTATGACTTACTGCTGAATATTATTGGTTTACAGAGTTAGGGTTGTTGTCACTTGCATGCACAACAAGACAAGGAAACGACAACACAGGAGGCGTCGTTCATAAATACACAATCGAACATTGCACCCTAAGAATACAGTGATAGCATGTAGCAATGAACTATGCTCAAACAAAGCAAACAAAGCTTGTCTCTTCTTGTGACAAACAGCCACATGCCAAGAAGCTAAAGCAGGATCTGCTGTATGTCCTTTAAGTTTGTTTACAGGGCCGTTCACCTGTCGCGGTTAAAAGGCACGCTTACTCTCTATTTTCGCATGCTGGCCGTGTACATTTGAAGTAATGTATAACATGTATAAATTGAGTGTGCAGAAGAAGTGATATGTGAACAAGTCGTGTGTGGTGCATTACGATTCTGAGGAGGTTGCGTTCCATCATGTTTGTGTTATGTTTCAGAAGCGATGTAATAGAAACCACAATGTAAATGAATCCACATGATTTCACTGTGCAATCTTGTTTTGTTAATCATTTTGGATTTTTGAGGTTCCATCCATGGATAAGTTGGCTAAATGTTTGCTTGTTTTCCAAATTAATTGTGTTACTTGCTGGGTTTCTTTTGTTATTGTGCTGCTTTGCTGTCCTATAGCCTACAAAGTCTAAACAGTTCTAATACACTTTTAACTTGAATGAAAATAATACAATATTTGTTGCTGTTTTAGTCAAATTATACATGCTTATTTCAAGATATTTTTAATCCATCATGTTTCCTGTGTTTATTTTTACTTTATTCTTTTTTTTTTCTTGTATGACTTGCACACAAGTCAAAAATAGACCAGATGCCTATCTTTAGTGAAGCAGCGCTTAGAGCCGCTTCTGGGGCCTGTACCATGAAACCAGATTAGCCAGTTGAATTTCAGTTTGGTTTGCACCAATTCTGTGTTTTAGGTACCATGAAGGTAGCTCAGCTCAGCTGCTCTTTATTACCATGGCAACAAATACTAATTAAAGTCGAGCTGCCACTCCAAGATTGGTGCAAATTAAACTGAAACTTAACTGGCTAGCTAATCCAGCTTCATGGAACAAGCCCCTGGTACACTTCTGAAACGTGCCTCTGCGTGACTGGTGTAAACGCTAATAGCACTAAGTAGACTAAATACAATAAACAGAAAATAAACTAATAGGAGTGGTCAGCTCTGGTCCACAAATGTACAATTTAACTGTTTGAACATTTTTATACTTCAATGCTGTTGGATTCATGATTTTGTCCAAAAATTAACATCATTTGCCTTCACTCTCAGGCAGTAATTTCTTCTTTCAGACAATCACCATCATTGTAAACAATATGCTTCTTTTCTGTGTAATGACACTGAGTGTCTTTGAAGCTCCAAAATTTGCATTCAACCATAATAAAAGTAATCTCAGCAACCTCAGTGTTATTCAATGTATTCTAAAGTGTAGTGTTAAAAGTAAAAATGTATTTGGTACACAAAAAATCCATATTTAAAACCTTTATTACTATAAGCTTGAGATGCCACGGTGCCGTAGTGAGTAGCTTGTTCGCCTCACAGCAAGAAGGTCGCTGGTTTGAGCCTCGGTTGCATCAGTTGGCATTTTTGTGTGGAGTTTGCATGTTCTCCCCGTGAGTCCTAAATTGTCCGTAGTGTATGCATGTGAATGAGAATGTATGGATGTTTCCCAGAGATGGGTTGCGGCTGGAAAGGCATCCGCTGCGTAATGCCTGGATAAGTTGGCGGAAGTTATGAGCATAAGTTTTGAGCATAACATGCTTTAAACCATCTCATCTCAATCTCTCTCATCTCAATTGCTATTTACATGGAGGACTTTGTTAATGGAAAAGTGAAAGCTTCACTTGTGAGAAAACAGTTAAACAGACCATCTGCAGCACAAGGATAAAGAATCAGCCTCCTCCATTTGGCCTCTTTACTTTCCCTTTACTTTACTTTTACTCTTTACTTTACTCCTTTACTTTCGTGGATAACTGAAGTCATCCATTACATATATTTGTTTTTAATAAAATTTCATGTTAAGCGCAGATTTGTTTCAAAACTCTTTCTAAATTCAGTTCTAATTTCCTGCAAATGAATAAATGAATAATAATAACAACAAAGTGTGATCAAAAAATTGAGTTATATGCAAACACACGTCCTATTCTCATGACCCATATGGTGATGCATATGTCTCCAAATCTGCTAAGAATAATAACATTATACAAATGCAAATTGTCATAAATAAATTTTTAAAAGACCACTGACATGAAGGCATAGAGGCAGAGGTTTTTATATTTATATAGAAAATAATATTTTTGTAACATTTTGATCCTTTAATTTTTTTTCATCTGTAAAGATATTTGTGTATTGCTGTACATCCTGTGTGTATTAAGCGTTTGGATCTGCATTGGCGCATAACTAACGTACTCTGAGCTGGACTTTATACCAGCTTTTAGCTGATCAATGGTTCAGTCTATTTCAGTTCCTAAAAATAACAACACACCAACAATGCGCCTTAACACACCTCCTTTTCAGACCGGAACACTCATGAGTCAACAAAGTGGCACAAATGGATTTACTATTTAAAACTAAATGGATAATTAATGTTGCGCTGGTCTGAAAATAGCAAAAAATCATGCCAAACGCATCTTTCGCCTTATTGCTCCGGGTGTATGATAGGGGCCTATATGTTTAGTCAGTTTGATTGATGTAAGTTGAGAATATTAGAAAAGTTAATTTGATTCAAGTGTGATGTTCACTTAAATTTTTAGAAAATAGACCACCTCGGTTGATTATTTTCCAATAATTTAACAAAATGACCCTTCATCAATCAATTCTTATCTTTTCCATCGCTGGATAGAGGTTGCTGGATATCACTGTCACAGAAACTTTCGCCTCAAGTCAGGTTCACACTCAGATATGTCTTGGGTAAATTTGAGCTGTTTTTCTCTCATACTTTAACACCTGAGGGTAAATCCGTCCTGTCTGCCTCAAATTACCAACAAATTATCATCCTCTGATAGTCAGTACAGCTAAACAGCGTAAAAGCAGATCTGCACGCCTCTGTGCAGTCACGGTCACAGTGTTTACATTTCCTCTGTTGCTACTGGAAACAGGGATCGGTTGCACTGGTGGCCTGGTTTGTCCGCATCTCAAATACTCAGTCACACACACATACTCGCTCAATCAGCTGATCATGTGCTGTGGAAAAAATACACACACACACTCACACAGATGCTCGCTCACTTGTGATAATAGGTCACATTAAGTGTGCCAAGTTAAGGCAGGATATTTCAACGCAAAGGTAACCTAGTCAATAGTTTTGATTCAGTAGTAGATTCTGTTTTTTTTTTTTTTTTTGGCATGGAGAAGAGAGCTGTCTGACCCTGAGCTTTGTGGCTTTAATATTAGATAGGTTGTTAATTATTTGGTGCACTCTTCTAGTTAACCTGTGCTCCTTCACCATCTGACTGTGTATTAAGTCAGTAGGAAATCAGACTCGTGTTTACTTTATAAATACGGATTTCTTGTTTTTTGAATCCTTCATTTGAGCATGTTTTTCCACTTAAGAAAAGATTGTTTGTCTTTGTAATCATTCATCAAAAATTGGTTCCTGTATGATGTCAAAAGACTTAAAAAAACATAATTTGATGTATTTTGAGATTTTTTAAAGTGATAGTTGACTCAAAAATAAAAATATACTCACTAATTAGTCACCTCAAGCGATTGTATGAAGTTTCTTTCATCTATTGAACACAAAATGAGATATTTAGAAGAAAGTTTAAAACGTGTAACCATTGACATCCGTAGTTGTGACAAAAATACTCTTTGGTCAATGTATCACAATGAGATTTTTCTTAATATCTTCTTTTGTGTTTTTTTAAATAAAGAAACCCGTTAAGGTTTGAAACGAGTAAATGGTGAATAATCGATGACAACTTTATCCACAAAAATTGAAAAACTTTCCATGATCCTGTCAGTTCCCAGTGGATGAAATGAAGTGCCACCCTTTAATTTACTCGTATGTATCGTATGATGTCAAAAGATTTAAAAGCATCATCATTAGGTGTATTTTGAGATTTTTCAAAGGGATATTTTACACAAAAATATAAATATACTTACTAATTACTCACCTCAAGCGATTGTAACCTTTGAGTATCTGTTGAACACAAAATCATATGTTTTAAAGAAAGCTTAAAGTGTAAGTGAAGCAGTCAGTCAAGTTTACATTATTTTGTAAAATGCTTTCCACCTAAATAAAAATGTTTATAACAAACTTGATTAATGTAACCATTTTAAAGAAAAGGGAATGCTTTACTATATCTTTTAGCACAAGGGCGGCGACATCTTGGATTATCGATGTGTCTGACGTCATGTGCTAGGTTTCGTTTCCTCAGCTGAACAGATACTGTGTAAGTAATGGACTGAACATGGAGACTGCACAGCTTAGATTAACCCAATGCGTGAGTTTGTGGACCTGGAGCTGGTGCAAAAACAAGCATCAAAGTTGTGTCTAATATATAAAATACACTACTGGTCAAAAGTTTGGGGTCAATAGGATTTTGAAATGTTTTAAAATAAGCTTATCCTGCTCACCAAGGCTGCATTTAATTTAAATATACAGGACAAATTGTTAAATTGTGAAACGCTATTGCACTGTAAAATAATTGTTCAAAAGTAGTTTATTATTTAATTTAATAATTTATTCCAGTAATGATGAATTTCCAGCTTCATTACTCCAGTTTTCAGTCACACAATCCTTCAGATATTATTATTATTATTATTATTATTATTATTATTATTATTATTATTA
>CAIGQQ010037491.1:2242161-2255505 GCA_903798035.1 Danio albolineatus | reverse complement strand
TTAATAAACAATGCAATGTGTATAAAAATAGGAACCTATAAAAATAGGAATAGGAGTTTCAGTCAGCCAGCACAAACACTTCCGGTCAACTGTCGCTCTCACAAAATCACCACGTTTAAGATTTTTTTTTTAAAATCCGTGATCTTCACTGCCTGATTGATATACGATATAAAGTGGATCTCAGACCGGACATGAAGCTCAGTATTAAATTCATGTCTTTAAAATATGGACGTTTATTTTACCCCTGTATTTTCAATGGAGTTTCTGCATTGGCCCGCTGCTATGGATGACGATTGCGTTTACAGTCTTTAATTTTATGATTTAACAATTAAATGAATGCTTAATTCTATTTACTTGATTGTATCTTATTTTCGTTACAACATCAACGCTGTAAAAGGACCCTTATGAAATTGAATATACTCGCATAAACATTTCACCGGAAGTTCATCATTGGCTGAAAAACACTAGCTGTGATATAGCCCATTTATATTCAGTAGTGACTAATGTTTGTTTGCTGGGTGTGTAGATACAAGTGTAAAGTGACAAATCTCCTAAACTCTGAGTCTAATTTTTCTGCAAGCCTCATGTGAGGTGTGCTATTTTTGCAGTGTGCACACTTGCTGCATGTTACAGTCACTTGTGCGGTTCATGGTGCCTTTGAAGGTAGCTGCGCGTGTAGGCAGTAGACAGCAAGGGTTTATAAAAGCGCTGCTCTGTCTCTCAGACTGCTGTGAAGTACATCATGGTGTGGTCGGCTTCTATTCACGGCCTGTTATAGGAGGTAATTATAGGGATGCATTTAGATCAGCTAGTGAGGTTGACCTGTCTGTCTACCATCTCGTCTCCTTCTATTTCCACTTGTGTACAGCATCAGCCAAAATATACCATGATGCCACCAAGTTTTAATCAGCGTCTCTCCAAATTATGCCACGAGAAATCTACGTTTTTGACATTGATGCTTGTTATTTGTAACTTTTAAGAAATTCATGCAGTTTCAAAACAATCTTGTTGTATAATAATGTTTTATGCGCATACAAATTCATATTATGTCATATTTAATGGACCTTTTTATGCCTCTGTAGAATTCACATAAAAAAAAAAAATGCTAATAAATGTTAAATCTTCAAAACCTTATAGGCATTATTATCTGTGCTTGCAGGAAAAAACAAACAAAACTTGTTTTACTCAAACATGTAACTATAAATCGTAAATCCAGAAAAAACAATCTCTCTTTGCCACAATTTGCCTACAAAGTGGTCTCTTTAACGATTAGCTCTTTACGCAACAAATGCTCATTCTGACAACGTAGCCCGATACACGTTTCTGGAGATCGTGAATTATGTAGCCTGAAGTGTGTATGGCTGCATTTCGTCTTAAAAACGAACGCAACAGGGTGGTATGATGCAGTTCCTTTTCTTGCATACCAGCTGGCCGCTTACCTCCATATTGACTGCTTTCCCGCTGTTTGTCCTGCCAGTTTGTCCAGTTAGCTCGCCATGTTGGTGGACTTGAGATGACCACGACTACGGGGTTTGAGTCCGGCAACGAACGGTTCCAGATAACGGGTAAGACAAAAAAATAAAATAAACAAGTAAATAACAGAGCGAATTTAGTTAAAATCTGAAAACGTGGTCAAAATCAGGCAAGGACTGTTCTTTTTCTGGGTTCTTTTTTTAGAACTGTCGGTTGGATTTAGGCAATTGGGTGGGCGAGTCAATCTGTGCTCTATTGATTGGGTTTCGGGAAGGAGGAGGGTGGGTCAGTTGATCAGTCAGTCAGTTAGTCGGCAGCGGCCTCTGGTGGATTTTACTTGAGAACAGCGAATGGCACTCATTAGAGAAATCTGAGATCTAAGAAAAATGTACACAGCAGCCTCTGATGTGTTTGTGAAAACAAAAACTGCAAAAAATAAAAATAAAAAATGTAACTCCTGGGATGTATTTGGCGCTCTCCAGAAATATATATATATATAGCGGTACGTTTTCAGAATGAGCCTGGGTTGTCCTTACTTCCACAATGTAAATGTAAATTTACTTAATCTCTTTACTTCAAAATGTCTTTTTTTTTTTCTTTTTTTAATTGGAAAAGTAACTGTTGAATGTTGAATTTAAGATTCAGTTTTCTGCAATATCATTTTAAATGAGTTTAGGTTTTTTTATTCGTGCTTGTTTTTCAGTCCATAACATTCCTAATCTTTAAAGTTTTGTGTTTATCTTTCATATTTTGTGTTCTAATTTTTGATGTATGCTTATTGTTTGGTTCATGACCTTAATAATTTTGGTGGGAAATTGGTCCCATAATCTTACCTAGAGGGGAGAAAATAAAATAAATCTATATATACTTTTTACATACAACATCAAATGCTTCTATTCTAAAATCTAGAAGTAGACACACCTTTGTGGTTATAACGTTTAATTATTATTATAGATTTTTTTACACACACTACTACAGTAAAAATGGATATGCAATATTGAATAGTGTAGACCAGGGGTGTCCAACTTAGCTCCAACTTGCTTCAACACACCTGCAAGGATGTTTCTAGAAAGCCTTGTAAGAGCTTGTTTAGCTAGCCCAGGTGTGTGTGATTGGGTTGGAACTAAACTTTGCAGGACACTGGCCCTCCAGGAGTTTGGACACCCCCGGTGTAGACAAACGTCTAGTTGCATAAATAACCACTATGCTAAAATTAGTTTTAACCAATAACATCTAGCAGCCAATCAGATTAAAGTCAACCCAATTTACTTTTTGGTAACTGAATTTAAATATTTACAAGCAGTATTTTAGGTAAATATGTTTAAAAAAATAAAATAAAAAAACTAGAATTAAACGCTTTGTGCAACTGGCCAAAAGTCTTCCATCATTTGGTAGGTTTCGGAGAGACATTTTTTTTGTAACCCGATTGCCCTTCAGACCCTGGCATCCAGACTCTTAAAAGGCCCTCTCTGTCTGACCGCCCATCTAAATGCATCTAGAACATTTATTAGCAATGGTCTTCAGACAAATGACTTCATTTAAAATGTTCTTTTATGTCTAAAGGTCAGTGAAGTTGAAAGCAGTGCCACTTTGTGCCAGTAAGATTAGTGCCAGCGTCCTTTAACGTCTCCCATGGGTGACACACACACACACACACACACACACACACACACTGCAGCACTGCTCATCTGTTCTCCACTCACACTAAAACTGACATCATCGACTTCTCCTGCTCCCTCCCTACTTTTTTTTATCTCTACTTGACAGATTTCTGTTTTTCTGTTTGGCCAATAGATGCAGTATTGACTAAAGTCACTTGCATCATGGAGACATTTAGAAAGACAAATGTCTGTTCTGCTTTTTAAGAACGTCATTCCTCACAACATCCCTCAGAGAATGAAGATATGCCATGTGCTGCAAAGACCAAAGGCTCAGTTTCATGGTTCGATGTGATTTCTGGGTTCAAAACCAATCCCAGCTGGGTCGACGTAAATGTCCCAGGATGTAAATGAGACATTTGGACTCACTTAATGTCTCTGAAATCAAGTTTCACTCTGAAATGCATCACTTCTTGCATGCAAAGTACACTGTAAAAATTGGCTTAAACATAAAGGTTGAATCAAGTTAACTTTTCAAGTCATTTTAACTTAATACACGAATCACCAGAGTTCTGTACTACTAGAGTGGCCATAGCAGTCTGACCATTCAAATTAGATGTCATATTGTCACATCATACATACATATTACATTAGAAGCTTCTATTGAAATTTTAGAATTAGACTTTGAATATCTGTTGTTATATTTTATGAAGTCAACACTCTAAAAGCTGGTTTACATTCTGTTTCATGTTGTTTTGGAGACACTGCTTGTCCAAAATAAAAGTATCCTCTGACTGCCCATTTCAGCTCTGTGTGTAGTTGTTTGAATCCCGATGAATCTCCATATAGAGCTGTAGGGTTTGATATAGAGCTGTAGGTGTGTGATGTGTGTTACCTAATCAGGCAGTGAACTCCTCTTCACCCACACCAAAATGTCCTGACAAGACCAATATAGATTCTTAACCCCCAAAACCCAGCTGTGACAGTCAATACCAGAGCTGTGTGTTTGTGTGGCAAGGTTTTGGCGTACGTGTTTGTGTTTTGTACACATTTGTGCTTCACTGTGTACACGTCTATATATTTGTGCTTATTTATTGTTTGCCAGGACCAGTGTTAGAGAACATTACATTCTGACTTCAAAAATGTGGAGTAAGACTTTTATTTTTTAAATGTTTTCCTGTCATTGCAAATGTAAAAATATGTCCAAAAATTATTATGTTGATATACTATATATATATATATATATATATATATAAATAAATAATATATCATAAATCATGTTTTTTTTTTCCTTTTTAATATGCAATTTACATGTAATTTATTCCAGAAAAAAATAAAGGTAATAAAGATATTAAATAAAAATATTTCACATACATTACTTCAGCCATAATAATTTACATTATTAAAATACATTACTAAAATATGAATAATAAAAAAATAATTCTAATGTGAAATTTTGGACTTAATTATAATCAGTGTCTGTAAATATTTTTTAAAAAGTTCATATTAAAATATGTATTCTTTGTTTTGTTTTTAAAGCTTATATTTGTGGGAGTTTTTGGATAGTAAAAATATTACTGGAAAAATGCAGCATTAATAATAATAATGATCATAATAATAATAGTAGTAGTAGTAGTTGTTGTTGTTCATTCATTCATTTTCTTTTCGGCTTAGTCCCTTTATTAATCCGGGGTCGCCACAGCGGAATGAACCGCCAACTTATCCAGCATTTGTTTTACGCAGCGGATGCCCTTTCAGCTGCAACCCATCTCTGGGAAACATCCATACACACTCACTCACAAACACACACTATGGACAATTTAGCTCACCCAATTCACCTATACCGCATGTCTTTGGACTGTGGGGGAAACCGGAGCACCCGGAGGAAACCCACACAACCACAGGGAGAACATGCAAACTCCACACAGAAATGCCAACTGACCCAGCCGAGGCTCGAACCAGCGACCTTCTTGCTGTGAGGCGATCGTGCTACCCACTAGGCTACCGTGGCGCCAGTTGTTGTTGTTTTTGTTGATAAATTCTATAAAAGCAGCAATATTGGTAAAAAGATTTTATTCCATATCCTCCAGAACAGTATGGGGCAGAGCAGATGTCATTTTCTTAGTGTGATTGGCTGGATGTCCCATTGACAAGTGATCATTGACCCCAGTTTTAGAATACCCCTGTGCTTGTGTTGCAAGAGTTCATGGCTGTGGATGAACATAGAGGCCTGTAGTGAGCAGGCTGACCTTCTGCCTGTGTCTGGCAATCAAATATGTGTGCTGTACTTGTGTGTGTGTGTATGTGTGTGTGTTTGTGGGTGCTAAAGTACCCATGATCAACCTCTCACAGCTGATAGAGATGGGATTTGCTGTAGGCAGCATGGGATAAAACCAATAAATGGTGCAATTATATTAATTAGACAACGTGAGTGGTGTTTTTAGGTCACTGGGACATGTGCATCGGTGTGGATCCTGGTTTGAGTCGCATGTGTTTTTTTTTTTTGTCTCAGTGGAATGATGGCGTCAGATGAAAGGAAACGTGTTAGGGCTGGAAATATAGCAAATTTATTGGTTTCTTCAAAAAAGTAGCTTTCAGTGTGCTTTTTGATATTTAAAGGGATAGTTCACCCAATATCATAAACCTGTTTGAGTTTCTTTTTTCTGTTGAACACAAAATAATGTCTAAGAACTTGAAGCCATTGAATTTCATAGTATTTGTTTTCGATATCAATGCTTAATGTCTCTAACATTCTTCAAAATATATTCGTTTCTGTTCAACAGAAAAAAAGAAACTCAATTTATGGAACAACTTGAGGGTGAGTAAATGGTTAATAAATATTCACTGTTGCGTGATCTGTCCCTTTAAAGCAATTATAAAATGGTTAAAGACATTTACGAAATAGTTCTTAACTAAATAAGAAGATTTAAAAAGATAAAATAAAGTTTTTTTTAATTATATAAAGCAATTTAGAAAAACAGTAGTAAATAAAAAAGATATGTCGATGAATGTTTGTCTAAACCTACAAGACATCATATAGTCCTTTTGTTATTGCACAAAAAAAGCATGAAAAGAACATATTTGTTCTGAAAAAGTTGAAATAAATTATTCAGTTTTAAATAAAAACTGTGAAATGTTCTATCATACACTGAAAGCATTATTTTGTAGTATTGCATGTAAAATGGGTAATAGAAATGACAAATTTCTAATAAAAATTCTGTAAAACATGCTTTTATCGCTAAATAAAATGTTTTTACGCTTGCTTCCGGTGGTTCTAGACTTGAAAAATGGTTAATGCGAATAATGGGAGATAGAAACATATTTGCCAAATAAACTCTGACATAGACAACATTACACCTATGTGACATAAGCTGTTTACATCATGCTTGCCTTATTTACTGTTGGTTACTTGGTTACCAATACTACAGTCAGCCACTCTTAGATGAAACTTGATGGAAACGCAGCTAATTCTCATTTATTTATTTATTTATTTATTTATTTATGTATTTATTTATTTATTTTTATTAGAAAAACGTTTAAAATGTACTTTGCGATAGGATGGACACCCAGCTCATACGAGAATACCGATAATACTATAATAATGCTAAAGACTTTTATACGCTGTAGGTACATCAATGTTATATTTTTGCCAAAAATATTTGGTGATTGGTTACTTTATATGTCAGCTAGACAGTTTATTTGGCATTTGGGAGGTCCTTGGCACAAAAACTTGATTGGCCATTCACTTTCAATTAAAGCTGCAACTCTAACTTGAACTCAGCTGACCGAATGGGTGGAAAAAAATACCAAAGAAGATTTTCATGTCAAAGAAGCTGGAGCTCCATAGCCACACGCCCTCACCCATCTATGACGTAATAACCACAGACCAGTGCCATTCAGAATTGTTTATTCAAACGTTGTGTTGATCTATTGTCACTGGAGAGTTTGCTTTAGCAGCTTTTTTGAATCTTCATAAATATATTATTCAACAAAACACAACCATTGTAATTCTGCCATTTGTTAACTATGCACGGGCAACTAACTTCTAATGATTCAATATGTAACCAGGTGAGTGTCAGATGCTGGTTTTATGCAGTTGAAGGTCAGTTTTTTTTTTATTTAAAGTGGACCTCAGCTGTTCACCTTTGACCGCAGATGCCTTATCAGTGTACGCGGCCTCATGCAGAGAAACGTGTTGCTCTAGAACTGAGTGTTTAAACTGATCTCTCTGGTTGAGGCTGTAAGCAGATTTACCGTGCTGGAGTCATCTGTAATCTGCTATTGCGCCAGCTCTGCATGTGGACTCATAAAACCTATTTGAATACACACTTGTAGCAGGTACAAGTCGTCACAATCAGAGCTTTCATCCGGCAATGCAAAAAAGTGTGACTAAGTGGGAAAAATAACCGGCAGCAATGTTTGAAGAAATTATTAGTTGTTTTTGTTCTTTTGGAAAATGTCCAAATTGTCTAAATAATCATATGGCAATAGTAACAACCTGCCAACCAATTGTACCAAAAGATGTATTTAGAGAATTGAAAATATCATCCTCGTGTTTTCATGTCAATTCTGACATATCAATTGTGAGATTAAAGAAAAAATTTATTAATTTATTTTTTACTTTGCTTTGCTTGGTTCCGTGACAACTTCATTGTAAAAATATTCGTAAATTAACAGTTTTCTATATTTGTTGATTCATGTTTTTGTTTTATTTTCCCTGTGATTTATTTATGCTTTTTAATTGTATTATGGTACCTTGTTCTTTCTTCTAACAACTTTTAACCTTGAAAAAAAAAGACTTTTATTAACATTTTCAATAGTTTAAAGTGATATATTGTCTGGGTTGGTTCTTGTAAATTATAGTACAAAAGCCTTATAATAAACTGCCATTATTCCATGGTCTGGTGAAATACTTGATTCTGATTGGCTGGTGGGTGTGGTATATTTCGTTGAAACGCACAGGTAGTTCCAGTCAGTTTTGATCACAGTTGGAAATAAATGCGCTTCTCCCAAACATTTATAGTTACCATAGCAACTCACATGTGCTGTGCACGAAACCGACAAGGGCTGTTAATGGCGGACGGGAAATCCACAAAATTAGGAAAATACTCATAAACTATGCTCCGAATTCAAGTTTTGAGAGTTTTTCAAGCGAGAATGTAGTTATTTTAAAGTCAAATCGGCCGTTTGTGTGTATGAAAAGCGCGTCTTTAAAAATTTTGAAAGCTCCAGGCGGTCAGCGGCAGCTCAGCGAAAGGCTCCCCCCCAGAGGGAAGCTTCATGTCGGCCAGACCATCAAGACCCACGGCTGGATCTAATCTCCTGCATCTCTGTTGTTAAAACGGGATATATAATTAACCTTTGCTGTATCTTACGGTCAGTCTTTGGACATTTGAGCCTATAATTTGTTCTGAGGTGTTTTTGACCGATCGCAAGTAAGTTTCATAATTAATTTATGACCGTAAATAATGTCATATCGCACTGATCCTGCGTGCTTGGCGGATTGCTTTTCTTTTAAAGAAGATAAATAAAGCAGAATGTTCTCCGACCTGTCCTGATATGTTTTTTCATTATGCAAACTTTACCTATATTTAACAGCACAGATTTATGGCACCTTTTATACGATTTGTATGTTTATTATGAAATATAAATCGCGGAAATTCTGCTATACTGTACAGTAGGTATGCCAGGTATGTAAAGGTAATGTTCATGGGGAAAAAAAGCTATTATACAGATCCTCCCTCGTCACAGAAGTGGTAGAAAGACAAAAGAAACATGTGACTGGGGACTCGAAACACACTCCAGGTAAAATTAAATAAATAAAGCAGAATGTTCTCCTACTTTACCCGATATGTGTTTCTTTTCCTAAATTTCCCTACATATTTAACAGCAGCGATTTCTAAAAATGGACCCTGGCTGCTTTCTCTTCATAATACGTATTCCTTAAGTGTATTTAATTGATATGGTTCTTTTTAAAAGTATAATAATATTAATATTGTATGTTCATTATAAAAATGTAAATCGTAGCTCAGCTTTCGCAGTATTAATGTTAAGATATAAGCAAACAGATCCTCCCTCATCCCCTCAGCACGCAGATGCGCGCGCTCTCTCTCTCTGTCTGCCTGTCAGTTTGTCACAGCTGATTCAGTGGAGGGACTAGAAAATCTAACAATTAAAAACGGACAAAAATTCGGACAAATATTGCCCAGCAAAGAGAAAACCTAGTTTAAATATAGGCCTACCTTGGCAACAGACCATGGAATAAGCGGGATAATCAACGGATTGCCGTGCGTTAAAGGATTTTAATGCACTTCGCGGAGGCGACCACACTCCGCTGCGCGTCGTGTGGTCCTTTGCCTCCACGTCGTGCATTAAAATCCTTTAACGCACGGCAATCCGTTGATTATCCCTTACGTAAAAAATGGCATACTATACTAGTTGAATTGGATTATTTAAATGCATACATGTCATGTTGCATAGTGTTATACAACAATTTTACACACTGGCAGCATACTAACATGCTAAACGTTGGCAGGATCTTATGTTTATTACAGAATAAAAATAGATTTTTAGCTAAATATACAAATAAAAGATTTTTAGCTAAATTATAAATATACAAACCTTGCACCCAATGGGACACACACACCAATATGCCCAAATTTCATTTTGGAGAACGCCACTCGAGGACCTTTATGATTAGCTGTACGTGAGTGCCCCAAAGTTGACAGATTGTTTAAAACAATTCTGTTATTTTATGTTTTTTTTTTTTTTCTGCTGCTGTGGTGCCAGAAAAAAAAAAAGTTAAATAATGGTCGTTAAATTACAGATATTCACCAGAAAATAACAGACGATAAATTACAGAAATTTACCGGAAATTTAAATTTAAGGAAATTTCTGTCATTTAACGTCTGTTACCCCAGGTGCCAAAAAAAAGTTAATTTAACCGCTGTTAAATTACAGAAATTTACCGGAAAAAAACGGACGTTAAATTACAGAAATTTACGTAAATTTTATTTTAATGAAATTTCTGTAGCTTAACATTCATTACCCCAGGTGCCGAAAAAAAAAAGTAAAATAAAATAACAATTTTTTTTGTTTTTACAGTGTGGTGCCATAAAATCAATCTGCTGCACCTGACGCTATTGCTGAGTTTTTAGTATAACATAATCTACCCAGGGGTCGCAATCTAATGGAGAAGATAAATAAATAAAACTGGATTTTTGTTTGTATGTTGCTGTTTTTTATGTAACCATTAACTACTATTTTAAATTATGGTAATTCTAATAGCTTAATAAAATGTTTATTTATTTATTTATTTTTTAAATCACCCACTTTGGTAACCACTAATATGACCACGGTGAGATCTATTGAATCCCATTACACCCTCACAATTGCATTGTAGATGTAATTTAACAGTAAAAGTGCTTTCTTCTTATAGTTTCATGGACTGTTTACAGTAAACACATCTTCAAAGTAATAGTAATTTTTGTCACCTGTTATAGAGGCAAGTTAACTGATCATTCATTATAAGAGAAGGACTTTTATTATAATCTCATTACGTTCCCAGGCACTCTATCCCTCTCTCACTGTCTGCCAGTCATCAGGATTGCAGTCAAGGGTGATGAAACATGAAATCGTCCTCATAATTACAGAACACCGATCACTCTGATCCCAGCTGCCGTTGAGAGAAATTTCAGTACAACAAATTCCCTGAAATCTCTTTTTCTCTCTCCCTTTCCTCTGCTTGCACTGGTTATATAAATGTACAGCTTAACTCTCTCCTGCAGTGGCGGGTTAATCTACAGCAGGAGAAACCAGGCAAACCCCCACAATGGTGTCTGATTATGCAGACAGCGAGAAGAGTTTTGCGGTAAATGTGGGTCAAGACGGGTGTTTCTGTAAGATACGAGGAGCTGAATATGCCAATGGTACTTTGTTCTGTTCACACCTATTAATGGTGCACAGTTCATTTTGTCGGATTTCATCTCAAAATGTAGAAAGCACAGTGCTTTTTGTTGCACTGCGTTGAAAAGCTTTTAAATTCACAACTCAAAAATTAAATCTAAATGCCATAATTGACTTATTGGGAAACACAAACATTGTGTTAGTTTGCATTGAAATACCCTTGTTTACATATATAAAATCAAGTACCCTTGGTGTTTTTGTAATTTACGTCAACTATTATTTTCGGAAATTTGTCCTTTGAGAACTATTTTTAAAAGTATGTATTTTCAATCTTTAAAAAAACGTCATTGTCATGTGACCGAACAGCCAACGTCTGGTAAACTGGTCAAAACTAACCATATTGATTTTTGTTAGCTTACATTGCTAGGTTTAGGGTGAACAATTCATTTTTTATTAAGAAAAAAAAGCCTTTACAATTTAAAATTGATTTCTGCAAATGCACTTCCTGTTTGTTTCAGTTAAATTGTCAGATCACGTCTGTTTGAGGTATTGGGTGTGGTTAACAAACTTAACCACGCCCCTCCTGCTGTCAGTTTTGAGAGCATTATGACAACAAACAAAAATGGCGAATAGGCGGTGTCTGTTAAGTTGTAATAATTCTTCCAAAATCCTTTTCCTGATCTCTCTGAACGAAATGCCTACTTTACTAAATCCAATCAGCTCGCAATACAAAAACAAGCCACGCCCACTGTTTTCTCATTTAATATTCTGTTTCTTTAGGAACTTTGTCACAAAACAAATGGTCGCAGTTTCAAGTTCATGCTGACTTTAAAGACATATTCTAAATGTATATTTTCAGACGTTAAATAGACATCTAATAGACGTGTAGATGAGCAGCTGCTTTAATAAATATGCCTTTCAGATGTTAACACCTCAAATGTCTACGCAACATATGTTTGCTATTGAGGTGTGTGTATATGTTTATTAGCTATATGCAGCAAAAACCATCTTTTGTACCAGGCTGTAAACATGTTTTTAGTAGCTGTAAAAATGGCCAGTTTAGCATAGCAGTCAGTGAACATCTGGAGTTCCTGGAGCCAGCCCCCAAAGGCGAATCGATGAATTGCAGTTTCAGTTACTTCCGTATTAGCTTCACGAGGGAGAGCAGGATGTTGCCGCTTGGTCGTTATCAACATCCAGGGAAAATTTCAAGTCAATGACACCTTTAGAAATCTGTTTTCTGAGAAAAATGGTGACATGCTAAATACTTATTTTTCCCACTGTATATGTGCATGTATGTAGGTAAGCATATAGTTGTATTTTCTCATATTTGCACGTGTACACTATTATTGTTAGTGCACGAGTGCCTGAAATGGCTAACGTCTAAAAATCGATATCTAATAGATGTGCAGATGAGCAAATGCTTTGATAAATATTTTTTCATTCAGATGTTAACACAAACATCAAATAGATGTCTGTGCAACGTATATATGCTATTGGGGTGTGTGTATATGTGTGTAAATATACAGGGGTAAAATAAGTATTGAACACAGCATGTTTTTTTTCCTGTGAATTGAACCAGATTGTGGGGAAAAAACCCAAACAATACAAACATAAAAAAAATTTGAAAAATGAGTTATGTGTAATAGCAATGGAGTGACACAAGGAGAAAGTGCTACTTAAACGTATTTAATACTTTATATAACAGGCATTTTTGATGCTTAAAGTAGCGCCTCTCATTTGGAGAATGAAGTCACATGCATTTGCTCAGATGTGAGTTTATCACAGACCTCCACAGTGTGTATAAATCTTGGTGGTTCTGAGGGTTTCGTCTATCAAATCTGGTCTTTAATCCGTGTTTTCTATTGGATTCAAGTCAAATGATTGGCTGGGCCATCCTACAGCTTGATTTTCTTTCTCTGAATGCATTTGAGAGTGTCCTTGGTTGTGTCTTGGATCATTGTCTTGCTGAAATGGTTTCATTTTCATCATCCTGGTTGTAGATGTTGGACTGAAGCAGCTAATATGAATTTACAATGATGAAGGGTAGAGAGTTTCTGAAAAACTACTGACAGATTTCAGCTGCTGTCTGCTTTCCCTGCCTTTCTATGCCTCCCTTTCTTCATGTGTTTAATCATTTTTTCCCTGCGTCATTTCATTTTATTACACAAAACTTAATCTGTAAACTAATTAGATCTGTTTTCTTTGCATAGATGCATTTTTTTCATCGTCAATTGCATCTTTAGTAATAAGTTTTCTGAGAAAAATGGTAGCGTTCAATACTTGTTTTCCCCATATATATATATATATATATATTCCTCTATATATATATATATATATGGGGAAAACAAGTATTGAACGCTACCAT
>CAIGQQ010037491.1:2224072-2237161 GCA_903798035.1 Danio albolineatus | reverse complement strand
AATCCAACGAGATATATATATAATGTTTCATTTTTAAAGCTACATTTTAAAAAGTAATTAGTTACTTTTAGTGTTGTGCAAAGATACTTTAGAAAGTGCATGAAAATATCAAGCTACTCCCCAAAAATGTAACTAGTTGCATTTCTTGGTCATTTTTATGGTAAGTAATGCATTACATTAATTTTGATTTACTTTTTCTGACCTGACTGAGGCTTGATCTCTTTCAGAACTCGCAGGGTTTTTTTTAAAAATAGAGGAGTTAACAACACACTGTGTAACCTTCATTTCCTTAAAAAAATAAAAATAAAATAAAATAAAAAATGAATGTAGGATAATATTATCTTCAGAGAACTTTCTGACCCAAAGCTACATGCCATATATACAGATCAATGAAAGAATGTAGTAAAGTTGGTTTCCCAAATGGAAAAATGTACTGAAAGGTATGGTCCACTGTCTACTTGCACACAAACGGTTCTAAATTTCATGATTTTTTTTCCTCTTGAACACCAAACAAGATAATCCAGTGCTATCTCACGGCAAATTTGTAACTTTTTGATTTAATGGCTAATACGTATGAATTTGTGCAATCTCATTCATGTAATTAATATGATTTGCTTATCCAAAAATGACAGTTGGGTTTAGGGTTTGGTGGCATGCCTCCTTTTTTAAAATTGTACATTTTTGTACTGCTGAATTTATACGAATTCACCACTAAACTGTCAAAACATAAAATTGTTACGTTTCCTTGTGAGATCAGGCTGGATATTCTGAGGAATGGGCCCTTTTCACATGCCTGTTATGATGCGTTTAACGGCCATCAGCAACTTAAATCCCTGAAAGTTTTTAATATCTTGATTATTTAAAAAAAAAATAAAAAACTTAAGAACATTTATATGTATTTATGTATGTAGTAAATCATATTTGCTTCAAATTACAAAAAATGTATTAACACTTGTGCAATGCGGTCCTAATGCAGCTTCTATGGGACAGGACAGTACATTTCTTCATAAAAGTCTTTATAACATCATTGTGGTTTTTTTTTTGTTTTTTGTTTTTACATAGAGGAGTTAACAACACACTGTATAACCTTCATTTACTTAAAAAAATAAAAATAAAATAAAAAAATGAATGTAGGATAATGTTATCTTCAGAGAACTTTCTGACCCAAAGCTGCATGCCGTACATACAGATCAATGAAAGAATGTAGTGAAGTTGGTTTTCCAAATACAAAAATGCAGATACTGGAAAAATGTACTGAAAGGGAAGGCAAATGGTTCTAAACTTTTATGATTTTTTTTTTCTTCTGTTGAACACAAAACAATATATTCCTGAGCATCAGTCTCACACATTTTTTTTCTTCCTTTTTCTGAAAGTCCTTATAACATCATTATGGAGTTTTCCTTTTATTATTTGAGCTAATAAGATTGTAAAAAAAAAAAAAAGATTTGTTGTATTCTTCCATTCACTGTGCTCTTAAGTGTTTCCAACTATGATGACATCTGCTACTGAGAAACCCGAAAATGTGAAAAAGGTTTATGTTGTCAAAAAAGCAGCCTTGGACATCCGTAGTTCAAAACATTGAATGTTAGTGCATGTTTTTTCCAGCATTTTTCTTCAGTGTATCTTCCGTTGTGGTCAACAGAAGAAAAAAACAGGTTTGGAAGAAGTGGGGGATGAGTATATGATGATAGCATAGATTGTTTGAACCATCCCATTACGTACAACAGTGAAGTAAAAATTCTTACCATCACCATGATTTGTAAAAGAAGATGTGTTCAGCTAATGAAAAGTGATTAAATGTGTTCATAAATCGAAATGTGATTTGTGTGTGGAGAATGTAGTGACGTGTGATATAATTTAAAGGTACTGTTTGACTAAGAAAATACCTTTAGATGGAACCAGAGAGAGAGAGAGAGAGAGAGAGAGAGAGAAAGGTCAGGGATGGAATACTTTCTGTTGGCCTCGTTGTGCTGGGAGTCTGACGCTGTCTGAACAAAAGGCCTATTGGCTGGCTGTAACGGACCTCAACTGCCACGCGGATGCTTTTGCAGATCAGAGCTGTGGGTAAACCCACTCTGCTCCCGCTCACCTCTACGTATCTGGATCTCTGCAAACACTGAATAATTACCAGCACAATTAATCTGTGTTGATCTCTAATTGTCATCATGGGCCTGGTCCGTATGCACGATAATAAATTGTTGAATCACCTGCAGCTCTGGTTTTAATTAAAATTACGACAGCAGATGTTTAACTTATTAAAAGATCTAATTTAGCTTTATTTTGTATAATAGTGTTGGTATGCGCACACAATAGCGTTGGTATTCAGACAGGTTGTGGCTGTCAAAACCAGCTTTGTTTTGTCATTTCTGACTCAGAGTCTGGTGTGTCGCATGTAACACGTGTTTCTACATTCCACTAATATAAAGACGACGGCTTTTTATTAAGCTGTAGATCAGGTATGTTTTGCTTCTGGAGAAATGATGTGTGTGTGTATTTGTTCAGCACAGTTTTCACAGCTGGTAAATAAAGCAAAGGTTGCTTGCCATGGATAAACTGATTTCTTCTGTGGATGTCTTATTAAAGGCGGCCTATTATGCAAAAATTACTTTTATAAGGGGGTTAAACACAGTTGTGTGGCCAGAGTGAGTGAATATAATTAGCTCAGAATGGTAAAAATTTCTTAGTACGATTCTAAAAAATAAAATTTTGTAAAAATAGTCTGCAGAAACACTGACATTCTCCCTGTGTACGTGTCATCAGAGGGCAAAAATCCCGCCCATTTATGACAATCTCTCCCTCATTAGCATAGGACGTTAGTATTGTTTTTGAATCTGCCTCTATGCTGACACATAGGCATTTTAGCTCCGCCCTCTTATAAAAAGAGGGCTGGGAACACGATCTCATTTTTTTTTTTTAAAGGAGTTCCCCCAAACCCCACCCCTAAACCCAACCCTCATTGGGGGATGAGCAAATCATTCATAAATGTGGATGAGATTGTAGGGGTGTGCGATATGGAAAAAATATCATATCACGATTTTTTCTGGGGAAATCACGATTCACGATTTTTATCCCGATTCTTTTTCAAGTTGGTTTCTTAAGACTGCGCGCGAAAGAAGAGAGAGCGAGTGTGCGCGAAAGCAGAAAGAGAGGGAGTGCACGCGACAGAGAGCGCGCGAGAGAGGCCCCAGTCATATCTCCGCAGTTTGCCGCCGATGGCTGATCTCACTTTTCCGTGTCATTTTGACAAAAATACGCATCCAAATTTAGGAGGGCCAAGCTTGTTGACACGGGGTGGTGGGATGAATTTTGGTGTGGCGCCCCTCCATGGAAGAATGAATGTAGCGGAAACCATGCACTATATGGCGATACAACGATTTTTCAGAAAAAGTGGATCGTGCAGTCATTTTAATCGTCCACGATTAAATATCGTATTATCGCACAGCCCTATGAGATTGTATAAGTGTATTTACACATTAGCCAACAAATCAAAAAGCTACAAATTGCCTCGCGATTGGATTTGACGTTGAGCTTTTTTGTTTTTTTTGTTTTTGGTATTTATAAATGGGAATATATCAGTGACTCAATCTATTTTTTTTTCTCTGTTGTTTTAGATGCCGCTGAGGAGTTCTTTGAATATGATGCTGAGGAGTTTCTGGTGTTCCTGACGCTTTTGATCACAGAAGGACGGACTCCAGAATGCTCAGTAAAGGGGCGGACGGAGGGCGTTCACTGCCCACCTGCTCAGTCAGCTATGCCGGTCCTGACCAAACATGAATGCAGTGACAAAATACCACAGGTGGGGTCATACCTTTTTCATCTACTCAATGTGCAGTTTATGAATGTAAAGGTACTAATTTGAGATGTTGGCCCTATCCCAATTCTACCCCTTAGCCCTTGTCCCAATTCTCTTTAGCTTGAAGGTGTAGGGCTAAGGGGAAGGGCTAGATACCCCTTCAAACGTAGATTTTCCAGGACCACACTCAAAACCAAAGGGTATGAAAATTTCCCAGAATATACAATCTACAACGACAGCATGGCTGCACACCGAAGTCAGGAGATGCACAAATTGGTGTTATTTGTAAAAAATCATTATAATGACTACAAACAAGCTTATGCTTTTAACACATTCATATGTGAACATGTTTTATCCAACATTTTTATAAATAACTTTGTTGTGCTTAGTGGAATTAGAAACTCAAAGTAAGGGAGGGTAAATAGTGGGTAGATTTTGTGGGTAGAATTTTGGGAGAACTATGCTTTTACCGGCAAAATAAGGAGGTCAATTAATGCATTATAACGTTTTAAAATTCAACTATACCAGTGGACATTTGTTTTTGAGTGTGTTCCAATGAAGATATATGATAATAGAGCAGAAAATCACAATTATGATGATTTTCAAAACTTATAAATCTGGACAGCATTATAAGATGACCTCAAAGAAATATTTTGAATACTTTTTATAAAGTGAAATTTAGTAAGCAAACTAGAATTTTTTTTTCTCTGATACAGTGTCGTCAGGCAAGGAGAACAAGATCAGAAGTCATGCTTCTGTGGCGCAATCACATCCCTATAATGATCGAGGTGATGCTGCTTCCTGATTGTTGCTATAGTGATGAAGGCCCAACCACAGACTGCACAGACCTAAACGACCCAGCAATAAAACAAGATGCTCTCTTACTAGAAAGATGGACTTTACAGCCAGTTCCCAGACAGTAAGACCTTTTCACCTACATTTCTTCGAAAACATCTTTCACGCAGGTCAGAGGAGTTTTAACAAACTTTGTTTTTGTTGCAGGAGTGGAGATCGATTTATCGAGGAGAAGACCTTGCTGTTGGCGGTGCGCTCCTATGTGTTTTTCTCCCAGCTCAGTGCGTGGCTCAGTGCCTCTCACGGAATTGTACCAAGAAACATCCTTTACAGGTAACATGCGAAACATTAAATGGTGTCATAAACTATCAATGGCTATGCTCTGTAGTGACCTGTTGATTTTTAATGTATCACACTACATAGTCGATAAAGAAAGTTAGACCTTCCATACATTTTAGCATTGAATTCAGTGCAACAATTTGCATACGTTTGTATGCATTAATGATCCCATTTGCTGTGTGTTGCAGAATAAGTGCAGCTGATGAAGAACTGATATGGAACTTCTCACAAACACCCTCTGAACATGCTTTCCCTGTCCCAAATGTGTCACATAGTGTCGCTCTGAAAGTGCGGGTTCAGTCTTTGCCTCGCCAGCCTAGATACCCTGTACTCAAATGTAGCATCCACTCAGGTCTAGCTTTTTTGGGTAAGAGAGCCCTAGAGCATGGTGAGGGTGGCAACCAAGCAGGAGACAACCGCAGTTCCCTTCGCCTACCAAGATCTCCACTCTTCTCCAGGCCTTTACACCCTTCTCCACCTTCCCACAGTCCTCTTAACACCCGTAAGTGTCCCCCTCGTCCCGAGTCCCCTCTCCCACCAGGCAAAGCCGTCAAATGGCTGTACTCTCGGCTAAATGGTGGCGTGGACACTCCCCCTTCAGAACCATATAACTTGTGTACTAATGGGGCAGAGAGCCCAAAGAATTCAAGAACCGAATCACCAATTCGTGGTTTTAAATCACTCTCCATCACAGACCCATTAGTGACCCCAAGCCCCAGCTCCATCTCAGGTGAAACCAACCCCCTTATTGGCTCCTTGCTTCAGGAGAGACAGGAAGTCATTGCTCGAATTGCTCAGCGACTTAATTTCTGCGACCCTACAGCTCCCCACCTTCCCGATGCTCTCTTTACTTCTCAAGAACCCCCAGTACACAAAATGACCTGGAACTCATCACAGGATAAGGAGCGTTTGAAGAAATCCAAAGATCCCCTCTTCCCAGTCCAACAGCCTCAAAATCACAACGGAACCAGTCCAGAAATCCCTGAGAGGAGCAGGTCTTCTTTCTTCGACACCCCCTTGAGCCCTAGAACCAGAACGCGGCTGGATAGAGTTGACCGTGAATCAAAAACTTCCCCAAAGCCCACAACATGTAGGCGCTTGGTACTTAGTGACCAGTCTGCAGAGGGTTCTCTAATTGCAGATGCAGTTCAGGACATCTCGAGGTTGATTCAGGAGCGACTGCAACATTCCTACAGTCTCCTGAATGGCACCTATAAATTAAAGACTTCTCAAAATGAGCAGGTTGGCTCAAATCATGGAGCCCAGACAAATGGCTTCATATCACCGTCAAGCCATAAGAAGCCTACACATGCACCCAATGGTGAGGAAAGCACAGATCCTCATATTTCTCATGCAACAAAGTGTTGCAGATCTCCTGACTCTAGTCGCAGGAAGCGAGACTGTTCCCCTAGACCACTAAAAGTGGCCAGTTCAAAACTTGAAGACCACAGCGTCACAAAATCACAGCCTTTATCAGCAAGTAATCACCAACACTATGTCAGTAGAGAGTCCTGGACCTCCTTGAAAAACAACTCTAGCCATGCAAGTTCTCCTCAGGAGAATGGATTGACCCAAATAGGATACCATCAGCCCTTCAAGAACCGAGTGGCAATCAGTGAGAAAGAAGCAGAAAAACACATCCAGGATGGGTCCACTTGTCTTGAGAAAGATGAGAATCAAGAACCCTATTCATCCCCTTCTAGCACACCAGCCAACCTTACTTGCAACATCTCCAGTCCTGCCCTTGCCCCTACAGAGAGCAATCAAACAGTGAGTGTATAGGTCTCTCCCACCTTATCATTTATGACATGTATTTATATGTTAACATGCAGGGTTGTCAGAGTACTTCGGCTATGTTTACGGCTAGGGATGCATCAATTAGGCATGGGCCGGTATAAGGCCCCGTTTACACTAGTGCGTTTTAGTTTTAAAACGGTGTTTTAGCATGAAAACGATCCGCATCCACACTAGCGTTTCATCCAGCATTTCTAAACACATCTCTGTACACACTACTCCGGCAGAAACGTATATCACGTGACCATTCACGTACTCTGGGCATGCGCGTTCAAGTATAAACAGGAAGCATGTGTATCGCTCTGCATTCTAAATAGAGCTTACGCTGCTTGAAACGCGAGCGATTAGCGAGTGCCCGAACAGTAGCTTGCCTCTTGCAAATATATGCAGCTGTTGCAGTAAAAAAGGCAGAGTTGAACTGCACAATGGCGCCTAAAATGGACAATAGTGCAAACAACACTCCCATTTCTGTCCATGTTGTTTACAGTGAAGACTGGTCTGCCGTCTTCCGGTGGTGTAATAGTCATGTGAAAGGGGCTTAAAGAAGAGGGGAAGGTTACGCAATGACCCAAAAACAAATCTCAGTAGCGAATCTCAGCAGCCACGCCTCCGTTTTCAAATACCTCCGTTTCCCCTCATCCACACTGAGACGGAGCAGCAGCGTTTTAGAATGAAAACGGCCTCTCCAGCGTTTCCAAAACGCTACATTTTCGCGGCTCGAAAACTCCGGCGTAGTGTGGACGGATGGCGCAACCATAGCAAAACTTTTGCGTTTTAAAACGAAAACGCATTAGTGTAAACGTATCCTAAGATTCTGGCGGTATGGTAACCTTGGATAATCAATATCACAGTATTGTGATCACTGCTCTAAAATATATTCTTTTTAAATGTCTGGGTAAAAAATAGTTTTTTTTTTACCCGTCAAACAAAATATATTTTATTTTAAGAAACATTTGAAATATTTTGGAACAGTAAACATGTCAGGCTAAGTAATTTAAATGAATTATTGACTTCTGCTGTCTTCATTTGTTTCAAAAACACTGATTTTTGTTTTGTTTTGTGACAATTTAAAAACGGTATTTTTAGATGGAGATACTGTTATGCTAAAAAATAAATAAATTAATTAAATAAATAAAAAAAAATAATAAAAAAATGTGCACATATTGTACCTTAGCAACTGTATCACAGAAAATTTTGGCGGTTTTAAAAACTTGACTTTTCCAAACCGTAGTATACCTTGAAAGCGGTTATCGTCCCATGCCTAGCATCAATACCATTTTTAACAACCAAGCTGATACCAATAATTTGGAGTATCTGCCAACACAATTACCAATTCATTACACATGTGTATAGTGAAATTAATGAAAGCGCATTGTTTTCAAATATGACACCAAATGTTAGATCAACACGATATGTTAATAATTTGCATTACCCAAAGGTATCCTATTACATTGTTGTTTTTGGTTCTGCGCAACATATTATATTAAGTTTAGAATCATTACAGATAATTTGTTATCGCAAAACCACACATTTATCGACTGATAATTTACAATAATAGGAACAAATCATCTTGGAGAGAGTATTGTTGTGGTAACCATCATAATAAAAAGGCGCACACAGTATGAATTGTGACATTTTACACAACAAAACTCTCTCAAAGTTGATTTGTTCCTATTATAAGAAATAATTATTATTAGAAATAATTATTATCACAAAAACTCACATTAAACTATTAAATAATTTTAGAACAATTTATTCATGACATTTGTTGGGCTTAAGAATTTTACAGAAGAGTACACACAGATTTTGGATCTGGCCCACACCCGATCTGACATAAAATGTGGTATCAAAGCCGTGCATTACTAGTTTACAGTAGTACAATTTTGATGTAAAATTCTATTTTAGAATGAAAACACTTCTCATACTGGTGTTTTCACTGTTTTTTTTTTGTTTGTTTGTTTTTTTAGAAAAACTATATCCATCAACACTATACAACCTAAAATGCCTGTAATGTGATCATTACACAGTGTCTGTCTGGCATCTGTAATTCATTTCCTTTATTTTTGACGCTCAAAACATCACAATAGATTATAATTGCTGAACGCAATTACATAACATCAGACCCAGCAAGAACATAAAAAACATCGAAAAAACACTTTTTTATGTTCTTGCACACCCAGCACTATTGCACAGTTTGTTATTATTTATTTATTTTATTTTCGGCTTAGACCCTATATTAATCTGGGGTCACCATAGAGGAACGAACCAATAATAATAGTTAGAATATTGACAATTTGTGCTAATTTAACTATTTATATATTTATTATTACACACTAACTATCAATAGTATTTAAAATATGGTCTCATTCAAAAGTCTTACTTGTTTTCTACCATCTGTGTAATGGCATAAGGCAGGGGTGCTCAACCCTGGTCCTGGAGATCTTCCTTCCTACAGAGTTCAGCTCCAACCCTGATCAAACCAATCAATTAGGACCTGAACAGCACTTGATAATTACAGGCAGGTGTGTTAGATATGGGTTGCAACTGAAATCTGCAGGAAGGTAGATCCCCAGGAACAGGGTTGAGCACCCCTGGTATAACGTGAGAGGCTTGACAAATTATGGGTCGCTGCAATATTTTGAATTGTCTGCATTTCAGCCTGTCCGCAACCTGTCTAAACTAAAAAAAACACTGAACAATCTGTAACAAAGCGTATGCGGTTTTAAACCAAAGTGCACTAGTGTAAACGCCACCTCCAATGCTGTTTCCTGTATTGTTCAGTGCTTCAGAGTTTCTTCTCTTTGTCTTTTTAAAAACAGAGATGCTCCCCCACCCCTCTGAAGTCATGCGGTAACTGGAAGAAACAGAATCGTCACTCCATAGACGGCACCGCAACGAAAGCCTTCCACCCCTGCACAGGCCTACCTCTCCTCTCCAGCCCTGTAAGAGCACAGATCACCACACACTCATTCAGCTCTTACTCAAAGGGCCCCAAGCTTTGCATCCATGACTCCTCGATGCTCACTTCTGAATCACTTCTGGTTTGTCTCAATTACTGACCGCAGAGTTTCCGTGCTCCCTAGATGGCACGCTAATAAAGTCTCCTTGGCTAGTATTGACTACTAATAATATCTTACTCCATATAACTCATGGTTTTATTAATGCTTTCCGTTTATACTCTGTAAATGAATCCATGAGGTTTTATTTGTTTTCAAAGCATACCAATGGCAGTTTGAGTTGTGATCGGCGCTGTATGACTCAGGCACTTGATCATGTGTGGGAGTTTCATGCTGTTACTCCAGATGAGTGGTGCTCTTGTTCTCTAGAGATCCACTCACATGTATTTCTCACGCTTTCTATTGGTTTTCATTAAACGTTGTAAACAACTGAACTGTTTTGATCAGCGTTTTCAGAAGGATGTGGCCAGACTAAAGAAAATACTAATCATTCTTAACCAGTAGTACAGTCTGAATTATTAGCCCTCCTGAATTATTAACCCCCCCCCCCCCTTTAATTTCCCCCAATTTCTGTTTAACAGATGGAAGATTGTTAAACAGAAATTATTATGCATTTCTAAACGTAATAGTTTTAAAACTAATTTCTGATAACTGATTTCTTTTATCTTTGCCATGATGACAGCACATAATGTGATACTAGATATTGTTCAAGATACTAGTTTTCAGTTTAAAGTGCCATTTAAAGGCTAAAATAGGTTAATTGGTGTAATAAGGCAAATCATTGTATAACGATGGTTCTGTAGACAATCAAAAAATATATAATGCTAAAGGGGGCTAATAATATTGGCCTTAAAATCTATTTTAAAAAATTAAAAACTGCTTTCATTCTAGACAAAACAAAACAAATAAGACAAAATATTATAGGAGATACTGTGAAAAATGTCTTCCTCTGTTAAATATCTCTGGTCCCACTTTATATTAAGCGACCTTAACTACTATTTACTTGCATCAAAAAATAAATACAATGTACGTACCGTGTTCATAATGCATTTCAGAACACTTGTGGTGCTCTTGAGGTGGAATAGGGGTAGGGTTAGGGACAAGTTTAGCGGTATGGGTAGGTTTAGGGATGGGATAAGATGAGAGATGGGTCAAGAGTGTAATTATTAATGTAGTTACAGAAAATAGTTACAGATGTAATTACATGCTGGTATTAATCAATCAAAAATTACAATGTAAAAAGATCATAAAAACATTGTAACAAATGATTAATGTCTCTTTAAGTACAAATTAGTCAAGGCCACTTAATATAAAGTGGGACCATATCTTTTGTGAAATATTTGAAAAAGAAAGAAATTAACAGGATGGCTACTAATTTTGACTTTAACTGTATGTATGGTGACTTCGGTTTCACCATCACCAGTAAATAATTTGTATACATATGTGAAATCAGTAATATAAATAGCTCTTAGTGCATAAGCGGTCAGAGGCCTCCAAACAAAAGATGTAAATTTGTTCATCTGCTCCCTCCTTTCCCCCCTCAGGTTCCTCAAAGAAAAAGCCAGACAGGATATTTTGATTTAGACACGTCTCTGATTCATTGCAGAGGTGTACCATGGGCCGCCAATAGGAGGTATGACTCTCTTTTTTTCATTTCCTGCTGTAATGCCATTGTTCCATATTTCACTGTGCCATTTCCTTTACTGAGGCTTTCCTACATGCACTGCCATCTGCTGTGCACACACACTAGAGTTATCCCTAAAGCTGCAGACTGCCCAAAATGGCTGACTGAAGTGTGTGTGTGTGTCCTTGTGTGTGTGTGTGTGTGTTTGCAGGGTTTTGAAAAGATCACAAGACTATGATGAGTCGCAGCATCAGATCCTCAGTGCCAGCGCTCCACCCGCCAACCTCAGCCTTTTGGGTAACTTTGAGGTAGATGATCAAAATAAATAACACACACACATTTTACTTGGCTGTTTCATTGTGTAGACTTATAGTTATTATGTACAGTTAGTTATAAGTACTAAATGCATCTTAATACATACTGAAGAATGTCTAATATATACTGAAGAGTGTATTTTCAGATGTTTTTATTTATGATTTAAAACTTCACAAATGGTGGCGTACCCAAAATGTGCTTGTCAGAGATTTTCTCCAGTGTAGCACTCAAATATGTCCCCAAAATATGGGTGAGGATGTTTACCCATGCGTTTACCTTGCTGTTTGTCCTAACTACTTGTTCAACGTGAGCTGAAACAACATAATTCATGAGTTTATTTTAATTAATCGTTGTTTTTTTTATTCATCAGCACATACAAATACAGACTCAATTGTACAGTAGGAAATAATGGGAAATATACAAACAAGTAAACATGATAATACAGTCAGGCTAGGAGCTAAATATACACCATAGAGTAGAAAATCAGGAGAAAATTTTAATGTAATACCAAAAAGGTGTCCATAGCTGATGTATGTCATAGGTGACTTTCTCAAGTGAAAATAGAGTACATACTCGAGGCAACCATATTTTAAAGGAGGGTACCTGAGGAGATGGACACAATGATCGTATACATTTCTTTGCCAGATAAACCAAGATTAAAAACAAATGCTTGGTGTGGGAGTTCAACAAATTCTCTACTGCACCATATAACAAATAATATTCCAGAAACTAGCTAAATCTGATCTTAAAGATTCCTTGTAGATTAAAAGTTTTTTGGGGGACAGCTTAATTGTTTTATATTTAATCCTGTTAAATTTGTAAAAAATAAATAAATAAATAAATAATAAAGTGAATAAATAAAGTGAACTTAATTCCCTCATGTTGTCCCAGCACAAATCGATTGTGTGAAACCCAGCATTATGTACAGTGATTGCTTCGTCATATTGAATCAGGGTATGAAACTTGCCTATGAAAGGCGACACTGTGTCATTTTTGATCACGCTTATTATTGTCTGTAGACTTGTATACTGTCTGTAGTTTGTAGTTTTCATTCATTTTAGTTAACATGCTTTTTATTCCTATACTGAATACTTTTGGTAATTTTTTTAATGTTTTGTTGTTGTTTTAGTCATTTTAATTTTATTTAAAGAAACAAGCATTATTTATTTCGCCTAACAGTTATACATTTCTTTCTTTATTTTTACTTTTTAATATACATATTGATTTATTTAAATTCATTTACAAATTCAGTTTAAATCCATATAACAAATAGATTTAGTTTTATGGTTTAATTAAATTATAATAACATTACTGAAAAGCTAATACATTAGAAACTGAAAATAGTATTTTCATGTAATTTATTATTGTCTAATCTATTTTCAAACTTTAAAAAAAAAATTCAAAAAATAAATAAATAAATCAGTTACGCGATAGAAATACATCAAAAGACTATAAATAAATTCTTTTTAATG
>CAIGQQ010037491.1:2197518-2218319 GCA_903798035.1 Danio albolineatus | reverse complement strand
ATATATATTTAAATTAATTCAAAATGCTGTTTAAAGAAGCATCCCTAAAGTTAATACAAAGTCCAGACCCAAACCCAGGATGTGGGTTTGTCACTAATCCAAGTTAACCATATGTTGTTTTAGTTTTGGCATCAAATGCTAGAATGTCAAATAGACGATTGCTAAATTTGTCAGGCAAATGTTGTTAATATAAAAATCTGTCCCTCCATTCAAAGTCTTCATAAGGAGACTAAAAAGGAATCCATATGAATAAAGCAGTTTAATCAAACTCTTCTGGAGAAACATGAGTGCTAAACCCATGAGGCTTTAGTCAATATTGGTGTGTTAATAAAAGCCTAAATGAAATCTGCTCGTCGTAAAAAAGCCCTCATGTTTCTCCAGAAGACTTTGTTTAAACTTAACTAGCCCTTTAAAATCTGTGTTTGGCATTAGTCATAAACAAATCACTCTGATTCACTGTTTTTGATGAATCATTTTTGGAGGCTAGTGAAATAAAATAGGTTTTGTAAGGTCCAGCCAAATAGTCCAAATAGTCCAAATAGTAACGGAGGTGTCTACTGCTGGATGAAGGCTCAATTGCACGTTCTATCTTTCCAGGGCACAATGTTGATTTATTTTAAGCTTAACTTATATCTGACTCCAATTTTGATATAAGATGATTTAGAATGTTAATATATTTATCCTCGTTTTATCTGACTCCATTTTATAGTTTATTATTACTTTATTAATTTAACAGCTTTAAGAGTTTTGGTATATATTTGAACAATCTTGAACTCCTACCGATTTTTCCTAGGTATAACTTAATTATCATCGAAACAATAATCAGCGGTCGATCGCTAGCACCACGTAAAGATATATTTAATTATTTTATGAAATTAACCCTAGCCCCATTAGTATTTTCTCATACTATGTACAACTTAATTATCATTGAAATAATAATCAGAGGTCAATCGCTAGTACCACGTAAATAATTAATCTTTTATGAAATTAACCCTAGCCCCACTAGTACTTTTCTTTTATTAAGCTCATTTGTTGCGAACCTATGTTACATTACGCCGGCTGTAATGCATCATAAGCTCACTAGTCTGATCAAATAATTAGAGGTTAATGATCAATACTATTTGATAGACGGACGATGTCATTATTTAAATAGTAATCTCATTTAATTCTTACAATCACCTGCGTACAACTTAGTTAAATAAGTATTTAACCAGAGGTCAAAATTCCAGTACCAATCAAGATGTGATCATTCATCTTGTTGCATTAACCCTGGATCCCCACAGTAAATTGCGACGAATACATAATTAAAAGTCAAACAACAAGTTGGAACTTCCAGGATTTCCATTTAACACGTGTTGTGTTTCGTCTATCATGGAACCTGGTACATTCTTAACTTATCTGAGTAATAATTTCAGAGTAACAAGAATACGTTCAAATATAACAATTTATTAGTCAGGTAAATGTGTATTATGCCAATTCATTCAGTCAATTTATAAACAATCAATACAAACATCAAATTCTCAAAGATAGATCCAAGATAAAAAGATGCATACCTGACAAGTTCTACATAGTGCAGAGTTTCTGAGAAACTAAGCACCATGGGCCACTCTGAATGCAGAGGCGCCCCGACCAGCCGGAAAACTGTTACTTAAGTAGTCGAGAAACCAAGAGATGTGTGGGTGTGTGTTGGATAACAATAGGGCATTTACATTCAGTGAGGGTTCCTGAACCCCCCCCGGTCACACCCTTGGTAGTGGTGCAAAAGATATCTGAAGTCATATAATTATTATTCGGTTATGGCTATTTCTCAGGGAATGAGACCATGGTACCAGTCACACTGAGACATTTCAAATGATATCAAACATGATAGATATAGTCACTTGCATGGATATAGAACAGTTCATGCTTTGAGATGATCATTTTGTGTGAGTTCAGGGAAAGAAGGGGGTGAGGTGTTTCACACGTAAATGAGGGGAAGAGAAGGGTGTGAGTATGTGGGTGAAACGTAGGTCCCATTGTCCTTTCTCAGCTGGGCATCATGCTTTTCAGTCTCGTGTCTCTCTCTTAAATGAGGCATATTTTCACAAATCTTACAGTTTTTTTCCCACCCACTCAGATTATTAGCATGTGTTTCTGATCAAATGCTCATGGTATGGATTAGTGTTTTGGATTCTGTAGCTTTGATGCTTAACGGATGTCTTTTTTTTTTGTCAGACCTTATTTAACCCCAATAAGACGGTGGTGAAGATGTTTGTGGTGATGTACGATCTGAGAGATATGCCTGCCAGCCATCAAACATTCCTGCGGCAGAGAACTTTCTCAGTCCCGGTCAAGCGCGAGTTCAACGGACAGAACAACAAAAAGCCGTCCTCATTGGGGCAAGGACGAACCCTCCGCTACCTCGTCCACCTGAGGTCAGTATCAAAGCCTATTTTCATTCACAAATACCAGTGGGTGTCAACAATTTTATTATTGACCTTTATTCTGAATACAAGAGGGTTATGATTAGGGCCAGACGGAATCTGCGGACATTTTTTGATATTTCTGCAGAGTATTTTGTTAAAAATCTGCGGATTTATGCGGAATGATTTTAGGAGTATCATAACTAAAAACTTAATATATGAAACAAATGTAATACCTTTTTAACTTGTATTTAATGTTTATAATGTGAATACAAATAGATCCACTTTATTTGGTAAACAAAGCAAGTCTTTGCTATAAAATCTCTACTAAAAGACAGAAAATATTACTTTACAAGCTGTATTGTAAATAAATCATATGAATATTTTCATATTAGTCAATATTATTACTGAAATTATAAAAAAAACTGAATAAATATACATTTACACACATTTACATCAGTAAATAAACAGAATCAATGATGGGCTAAAAATCTGCAGAATTCTGCTCACACAGATTCCGTGTGGCCCTGGTTATGATTAAAGGGATTTTGAAAATTCTGCTATCACTTACTCAGCATTCACTTGTTTCAAAACCAGTTTGAGTTTTTTGTTTTTCCTCTTGAAAACAAAAGAAGATATTTTGAAGAATGTTAACCATTAACTTTAACAATAAGGTTAACAATGTAAACCGGTAACCATTGACTTCCATTGCATTTGTTTTTCCTACTATGGATGTCAATAGTTACCGGTTTCCAACATATATATTTTTTTATATCTTCTTACAGTTTACGTCAAAATGATTAGCCCTACTGGGATTTTTTTTTACTATAATATTTGCCAAGTGAATTTTAACAGCATTTTTTTTTACAGTTTTTCCCATATTTTTTTCTTGTTTATACACTTTTTTTGTATTTTTTTTTTTAAGTTTGGCTGAAATAAAAGCAGTTTTTAAATGTTGAAAAACAGTTTTAAGATCAGTATTATTAGCCCCCTAAGGGGCCGTTCACACAGAATGTGTTTTTCCTCTGCAGTGTGTAACATTTCTATTGTTTTTCTTTTCCTGTTTGAAGTTTTTATTAGGCAAATAGTTTTATTAGCAAAACAACATAACAATAATAAAAACATAAAATAAACATAATAATACAAAGAAGTTAATTGTAAAGCACAAAAATAAACATTATTTTTAAAAAAGAACAATCAGGGCATATAAATAGAGGCAGTCAACAGGGGCAGTGAATTAGCATCATATTGGTCCACGGGATCAAGGAACGGTAGCCACATACAGGGGTGTAGACTTAGCATGGACAGAGTTGACGCGGCCCCACCAATATCCACCAACTATTGAAATGTCCCCACCAGTAATTTAATTCACTTAAAAAATTGCACTGTCGATATTAACCTGGACATGTCGAAAGTGTTAAATCTCGTCTCTCCTCGAGTCACACCGTCCCCCAAATACATATGAACATTGTGATTGGCTGTGCCTTTCCCTGCTGTCATGTGAGAGGCTGTGGCTGCCTTCAGATGTAACAGCGCTAAAACTGCGCAGGGACATTTCCTGTGCAAGAATAAGGTCTGTTAGGTGTGACACACACAGGCGAGGATGGCGTCAGCAAAGAAAAGGTGGACATAAGGAGCTTTTTTGGCAAAAGGTGTAAGTCACATGAACGCAAGTTCGCTACTAAATGAATCCATCATGATAATGCCATTAATGCTTGTGTTTCCACCCTTCTTTAACGCACAGTCTAACGTTATAGCCCTGAAAATTAACTGCAGAATAAACAGCTAAATGTAAAACTACAGTATAGGATCTCCACCAGTTCTCCTTATCAGTCAGAGTAGCATGCCCAATTTCAGTTGAAACAATTTGTCAGAAAAACTACAGCATCTGCTCCATCTTTTATTAACACTGATGCTATGCTGCATATACTGCACTATGGCTAAAATTAACGGAAGTCTTTATTAAAATATTTCTTTTATCAGTTAAGAAACATTCTTTTAACATTACACTATCAGGCCCGTAGCCGGCTTATTGAAAGGTGGTTATTTGTTTTCTGAAAAACTGAATCGTTTTGCAGTTAATCACCTGATTTCTGTTTAATTATGAGGTATAAATATTGCATTTTAGTGACATTTTAAGAACAGATTTTTGCTGGATTAGCTTGTATGGTTATCATAACCACACTTTTTGTTGTACCAAAAAATATTTCCAACCATTTTGTCCAAGTTTTATATTACAGTTTTATAAAATATGAAAATTTAGGGGGTACAATTAAACATATCAGAAAACCGTTTAAATATGTCACACCAGAAGTCATAAAGTTTTGGACATGTCCATTTTTAGGTGGGTCAGAGAGCCTTCAGCAGATCTACACCGGTCACATGTTGAAAAAAAATGTTAGGAAAAACTCTCTTTCTATTGTTTTTCAGTGTAAACACAAGCTTGACAGACATGTGTGACTGTTACGCTCACAACTCGCATATTTTGAAGTGCCGCTCATGTGAGCGCCACCTTTATTAGACGCTGTGTCAAGTTAAAAGATCTTCAACTTTAGGAGCAGCACTGCTCGTCATTGTCAGTTCCACAGCAGTGGACCAATTAGAAGATCTCAAAGGCGGGCAACCATTTCAAGTTTATGTTTACAGCCGCTGTGCATTATATTTTTATAGAATTTTTATTTTCGATTGTCTACAGAACAAACCACTGTTATCCAATAGTTTGCCTACACTGCACAAAACTCAGTGTACATCTAACTCAATTTGAGTTTAACTTGACACTCTTTGCATGTATTAAATGTTCATTAATCTTTTCAGAAATAATTTGAATACACTAAACTCTTTGCATTTTAAAATGCAACAAGACATGTTTCAAGTTTAAACAAAACATACTGGTTTGATCGCTGTTTGTCTGAAAGAACCAGTTCAAGTAAAATAACTGAACTTCCCATCACTAGTGGGAAATACACTGCATATTGAGTTAAATTTAACACTGAAAAAGAAAAAATCTTAAATATATGCTCTTTCACACTCGTGGATTAAAATGTACTCAGGTTTTAACACTGAACAACACCAAAAAAATCACACTGTATATTTAACACTGGAATTTTTGCTGTGTAGTCAACATAATAACTTAGTAAACTCTTTAAATTGCACTTTAAGCTGAATACAAGTACTTTGAAAAATAAGTAGTAAAACATTATGAACTGTCATGATGGCATAGACTAATGTAATTTGTTATTAGAAATCAAAAGGTATTAAAAATATTATGTTGAAAAATGTGTTGAAAATAACTTCCATCCATTAAACAGCACTGGGGAAATATTTTAAATGAATTAAAGTATCACAGGAGAGCTAGTTATTTTGAATTCAACTGTATATGTTCATCAAAAATCTCTGCCTATGTGGAAGATTCTTAATCGAAGGCTTGTCTTGATCAGGTAAATATTGGAATATTATTGTCCATGTAAACATTCCGACTGTCGAATGGTCTAGAGAACATTCTTGTCAACAGGCTAATTGTGGCCTTGACGTGTCTGTTAATCAATTATGTATAGTGATTTTAATTAGCCTCCCAGAACGCCAGCATGATATTTTAGAAACACCATTTTGGAAACACCTCCAGGCAGTTCTTTTCTAGTCATGAAAGTACAGTTCTTATCTGCTTGAATGAGGACTGTTGTTTGTTTGTCAAGTTTGCATTTTCATCCCTGATTTTCTACACTGATATTTCAACCACTGAAAAAAGCTATAAAAAGAAAAAAACTGAACCAAAACAACAACTTTTACACACAGAAAAACAGTACACATGATTAAAAGGGGCAGTTCACCCAAAACTGAAAATTCTGTCATCATTTACCTAACACATTTTCTGAGGAAAAGAAAGAAAGAAAGATATTTTGAAGAAAGCTGGAACCCCCATCCACTAACTTCCATAGTATTTGTTCTTCCTACAATGGAAGTCAGTTGTTACAGGGATCCAGCTTTCTTCAAAATATCTACTCTTGTGTTCAACAGAAAAAAGACACTTCTAAAGCCTTGGAACCACTTAAGGGCTAGTAAATATTGATTACATTTTAATTTATGAACAAACCTTCCTTTTTAAGTGTTATTTTAAAGCAATAAATGTGAATATTTAGGGTATAAAAAATTTGCAAATTTAAAAGTTAGATAATATAAAAATATATTATCAATACTTTAATCATATAACTGACAGATATTCCATGTTAAAATGAGCATTTTCAGTGCTCTAATATTATAACTTTAACTCTTAACTTTAACTTTAACTATAACTCTTGTAACCAATCGCAACAGAATAATTTGTTAGATTTTGCATGCCATTAGTGTGGAAAAGGTCCTGAGAAAGGGCAGTCTGGACTTTGCCTTTAATTTTTAAGGAAAAGAGTCATTAAAAATAATTAGAGTTGTTAATAATTCAGTTAGGCGACACGGTAGCGCAGTAGGTAGTGATGTCGTCTCACAGCAAGAAGGTCGCTGGTTCGAGCCTCGGCTGGGTCAGTTGGCAGAGAGTTTCCCAGAGATGGGTGTGGCTGGAAGGGCATCCGCTGCAAAAAACAAATGCTGGATAAGTTAGCGGTTCATTCCGCTGTGGCGACCCCGGATTGGTAAATGGACTAAGCCGAAAAGAAAATGAATGAATGAATAAATAATTCAGTTATTATTTAGAGCAGTGGTTCTCAACTGGTTTGGCCATGGGACCCACATTTTTACATGGTCATCGAAGCCGCGACCCAAATTTTTAGGAACTATGTTTTAATTTTAGGAATTATAATGAATTAATTTGTATTTATTTGTTAACATACACAAGTAGTAACAGATAAATCATAAGAAAATCACCAAGACTTACAAATAAACTATTTTTTATTGATTTCATTGGACAAAATGTATCAAATTATACAAATATTACAAAGTACAATTGTGCATTTTAAAATAAAAGTCCGGTATGCGCATTTCAAAGTAAAAGTCCGGTATGAGCATTTCAAAATAAAAGTCCGGTTAAGCAAAATAAGTTAAAAATTAATGTTTTACACACACTCCGCGACCCACTAAAAATGTTCCCACCAGTTGAGAAACACTGATTTAGAGCACTGCTATAGAAATAGTGTAAAATGTTTAGTTTTTTTTCTTTGTACTAGTCAAACAAAGGTGGAAAGTTATTGCGTGTCATATTTAATAAACCGTTTACTACGAATTTCTATGTAATTTTGCTCACGTGGACAATTGAATATTAATCAGATGATGTCACTAAGCTGTTGTGCCCTCAGCCAATCATTGAATTGCTTATCATAATTTAATGATCGATAGATCTGTTCTTCACAACACATGCAGCAATCTCAGATCAGTTCATCCAGACGTGTTAATCTGATTCGTGAACTTGTTTGATGAATCAAATTAGCCAGAAATCAGTTATCAAGATCAATAGATCCAGGACCTGTCAAATCATCTTAGATCACTTAAGTGAGGTACGAAGAACGGACCCTAGGGCCCAAATGTTAATTCACAAACACAAGCAAACAGTGGCGTCAAGACAAAACTATGACAAAACTACTAACGCATCTATGATAGACAGTAAAGGTTATTCAATGTTTATCTGTGTCTCCAGGCAGTTTATTGACTGGTATAAATGCTTATCAATTGATGTATGCATGACATTAGCGACTCATATTTGCACGTTTTCCTCTCTCTAAGGTTCCAGAGCTCCAAATCTGGAAAGATCTACCTCTATCGGGACATCCGGCTCCTTTTTTCCCGCAAATCCATGGAAGTGGACAGTGGTGCTGCCTATGAGCTCAAGTCATTCACAGAGTTACCTGCCGACCCTCCTTTCTCTCCCAGATGCTAATCAATCTAGTCTGTTCAGATGTTAATCCAGCGTAGGGGCCTTACTAAATCTAAATCTATCAACCGCTTGTATTTGGAATCCAAAATAGAGAATCCCACTAACACACGTACACATGCACAGAAGGACTGTTCACATTAACGTCCCTTTCCTAAAAATACACACCGTTGGGTCGTTGGTGTATCACTGGTGTTAGGTTTCAAAAAAATTATAACAAAACAGATGGCTGGGAGTTTCGTTTAGGCTTATTTCCTGATACTTGGCATGGCGTGAACAAACACAATGCAGAAAAAAATCTAAATAAATGACTAAACAAGTCCATGGACCATTTTTTTAACGAGTCAAGAAACTGAATGACTGCGAGGATGTTTGACGAGCACTGTGTTCTTTCTTTCTCTCACCACAACTGGAAGGAAAGGAGTTTTCGTTGGATGAATTCGTTCTTTGTACTGTTACCAAACCACTTTAATCGGAAGTGTTGCAATAGAAAAAAACAAATATCTTACTAGATTAGTGTTTACATATTTACTTTTTTTTGGTCATCAGTTATTTAATATTTAAATTGAACTTTCATCTACTGCACATGTGATGCCTGTTGTGCAAAACATTATGATGTAGTGCAAAATCTCTGTTTTAATCATACCATGTATTTTTGTCTTTCAAATTCAGATCTTAAATAAAAGAATTATATATTATATCTATAAAATGACCTTTGCAGGTTTGTATTTGTACTCTCTCTCTCTGTGTGTGTGTGTGTGTGTGTGTGCGTGCGTGCGTGCGTGCGTGCGTGCGTGCGTGCGTGCGTGCGTGCGTGCGTGCGTGTGCGCGCGCGTGCGTGCACTTGATGTTTTATGAGGACACAGAATTGAGAAATGACAAGGTTATGTAATTGTGTAACGACAAAGTAACTCAAAATGCTTACAAATATATGACAATATACATTCACTGGCCACTAAATTAGTTACTAGTAGCAGGTTGGATCCCCTTTTTCCTTCAGAACTGCCTTAATCCTTCATGGCATAGATTAACAAGGTAGTGGAAATACTGTATTCCTGAGAGATTTTGGTCCATGATAACATCACGCAGTTGCTGCAGATTTGTCGGCTGCGCATCCATGATGCATTCCATTCCACCACATCCAAAAATGCTCTGTTGGATTGAGATCTGGTGACACTTATAGCCATTTGAGTGCAGTGAACTCATTGGCATGTTCAAGAAACCAGTATGATATGGTGCGTTATCCTGCTGGAAGTAGCCATCAGAAGATGGGTACACTGTCGTCATAAAGGGATGGACATGGTCAGCAACAATACTCGGGCAGGCTGTGGCATTGCCACGATGCTCAGTTGGTATTAATGGGCCCAAAGTGTGCCAAGAAAATATCCCCCACACCATTACACCACCACCACCAGTCTGAACTGTTGATACAAGGCAGGATGAATCCATGCTTTTATGTTGTTGATGCCAAATTCTGACTCTATCATCTGAATGTATACTAAAATAACTGCAGCAGATTGTCTTTACTATGTCTACATGCCTAAATACATTGAGTTGCTGCCATGTAATTGGCTCATTAGAAATTTACATTAACAAGAAGTTGGACAGTTATTTAAAAACAAACAGAAAATATAGGTACATATGTACTTTAGTGTAGACCACTACAACAGTTTGAACTGTTTGCAACTGTCCTGACGTTTTTTAAATAATGTGCTGTGTAATATCAGGCTTCATTAAGCTCCGTCCAGAATCCTTTAGGTTTAGAGTGTCTTATCTTTCTATTTCTGTGCAGGTGATCTCATACAGCCTCTAGAATATTCAGGTCCGGACCTTGTGGAGAACATTTCATGACTGTCTATGTTTTATCAGCTGTTTTCTTTCTACAAATAGGATTTCACTGCAATTAGCGCTTCTTCGTCATGCTGGAAATGAAAATTATTAGCACTGAAGTCCTTTCCAGAAGGAATGGCATAATGGATTAAAATCTATCTGTACTTTTTAACATTCACAATTCCATGCAGCTCAAACCAGGACAAACTTTCTTTCACATCTTAAACAATTAAACCAAAATAGTTCAAACTCTAACCTAACCTAACTCCTATCCTAACAAACCATACATCAACTAAAATATCATTTATTCACCCTGTATAAATCACAATTTTGAACAAAGTACAGTTATGACTGGTTTTGTGGTAAACATCAAATATATTTATTATACCATCAGTAAAACAACAGATTTAATGTTGGTCTAAAACTTTTGCACAGTACCATTCATTCATTTTGCTTCTGTTATTCCCTTCGTTCATCACTGGTCACCACAGCGGAATGAACCGCCAACTTATCCATCATATGTTTTACACAACGGACACAGCTGCAACCCAGTACTGGGAAACATCCATACAAGCATGCACACACATATGTGGCCAATTTAGTTTATTCAATTCACCTATAGCGCATGTCTTTGGACTGTGGGGGAAACCGGAGCACCCGGAGGAAACCCACACGAAAACAGGGAGAACATGCAAACTCCACACATAAATGCCAACTGACCCAGCTCGGACTCAAACCAGCAACCTTCTTGCTGTGAGGCGACAGCGCTAACCACTGAGCCACCTTGTCTCCTGTGTAGTACCATATGTATTTATACATCTTTTCCAGTATTAATAATTACTATGGTGAGTCCTCGTAAACCTTATACAAGTGTGTGTGTTTTGTACACTTGTTCATTCCACATTGCTTCTAAATTATACATTCGCAGTGCTTCACTTTTAAAGCATTTTCCTTGGTTGAAATGTATTATTTTCCTCAAAAGTCTGCAAACAACACCAAATAATGACAAATTCAAATAATTTAGTTTGAAATATTTGCTAACGTGTTCCAAAAAATAAATCTCATGTATTCACAGCCTTCACAATGACCCTCCAAACTGAGCTCAGAAGCTTCTGTTTCCACTGATCGTCCTTGAGATTTTTCAACCTGACTGGTGTCCAAACTGCGGTAAATTCAGGTGATTGGGCATGACTGGGCAAGGCTACACCTGTCTGTGTAAGGTTTCACAGTTAACAGTCAATGTCAGAGCACAAACCAAGCTATAAAGTACATGGAATTGTCTGAGACAGGATTGTTTGGAGGTACAGACCTAGGAAATGGTACTGAATAATTTTTGCAGCAATAGCACAGTGGCCTCCATCTAGCACAGGGGTGCCCAAACTCCGTGCTGGAGGGCCGGTGTCCTGCAAAGTTTATTTCAAACCCCAATTAGATCCACCTGGGGTAGCTAATGAAGCTCTTACTAGGCTTTCTAGAAACATCCTTGCAGGTGTGTTGAGGCAAATTGGAGCTAAAATCTACAGGACCGAGATTGGACACCCCTGATCTAGTATAAAATGGAAGAAAGTTAGAACCACCAGGACACTTCCTAGAGCAAGCTGTCTGGTCACAGTGAGCAATCAGAGGAGGTGAAGAATCAGCTAACCATAAAACCCATAATATTTTATTATTATTTAAATAAATAAGGGTATTGTCATTGCATTTGTCCGAAGCTCATGATGCTACTAAAATCATCTGTTTCATGGTGTCAGGAGTAATTTTATCTGTCTTATAAAAGCATGAACATGGGCTTATCAAGGACATCTGAGTTACAAGAAACATTTCAGGGACTGGATAATCCTCTGGTGACATAACAGAGCTGGACGTCAAATCTCCCTAACGTTTATCACGTTATAGCACTAAATGTTGGAGTCAATATTATGCACACAACAAATGTAAACCTTGTAGCAAGCATTTTGTACTAAGTTAGCTATGTTTCTTTAAAAATAAGGGTTGTATATGCAGTAGCACTGAAAATTATGGTTTTTGGGGCAAAATAGACCCTCACATGTGGTGCCTGGTATTGGCATTGGAAGCCTTTTGGTGGATAGCCTTTTACTTCCCATCTCCTGATGGAACACTTCCCAAAAAGTATAATAGTTTGAAAGGCATCTACACTTATGTTAGTCTGTTTGTATTATTCCAGAGGTTTCCATAATCCTAGACAAGTCTGTATCCTGAGCAGGTCATTGAGGAGTGGAGAGCATGAGACTGATTCCTGTAAGACCCCAGTGACAGATGAGTCTTCACATTGATCCCAAAGGGCCAGCCTGTACCACAGCCGGTGACCTCTCCTACCTGCAGCTTCTCCACGATGTACGTCCAGCGTTCTCCAGCCTCCGGCGCCTAGACTGCAGCTCTGCACAAGAAGTGATCTTTTAATGATCTATGCGCAAAGTCTAAAGCACATGGTGAAAAAGCATTAAAGCCGTGTCCGAATCTGCTTTTTTTACCACAGAAAAATACACTTTGTGCCCTGGTGTATGGTCTAACAAAGTTGAGCTTATTCTTATAATGAGTTCTGGGTGTGATTTGAACATCAAATGCATTAAACCAATCAGAGTCAATAAGTATTGACTGCATTCCTTTTAAGAGTCAGTTGTGACGTGCCATGGCACATTTGCTAGTTACATGGTGGACTTTGTAACTGATAAAAAACACATGAGATGAAGAAGGCATGGCGGTTGTGGTTTTTGCATTTATGTAGTAAATAATAATTTTTGTAACATTTTAATTCTTTAATTTTTTTCATATGTAAAGATATTTGTGTGTTGCTGTACATCCCGTGTGTATAATGCAGTGTGTAATCGTTTGGACTCGCATAGGTGCACAACTAACACACTCTGTGCTGGACTTTAGACCAGCTTTTATACGGTCAATGGCGCAGTCTATTTCAGTTCCTCAAAATAGTAACTCACCTCAAAATAGCAACAATGCACCTTAACACACCTCCTTTCTAGATTAGCACACCCAAGAGTCAACAAAGTAGCACAAATGGATCTGCTGTTTAAAAAACATGGCACAAAATGTGAAAATAGCAACAAATTATAGGTCCCTAAAACTATGTACCCGGGAATCTTTTCTTCAAAAATACAAAAAAAAAAAAAAAGAGAGAGATACATTTCTCCTTAATACACTACTAACAACGAGTAAAATATTTCAGGGCAGATCCTTCATCTGTAGGTGAATGACAGGATATGGTAAACGGGGTAAATGATATGAGAGCACTGACCCTTTCCTTAAGACAACAGTGCTATAAAATTTCTTCACTGGGGCACGTGGTTGAGAAGAAATCTAATATTTCAATCAAGAGATTTTCGATCCTTGATATGTAATCTTTAACAGGACTTAGTTTGGCAGGATCTGATCAAACATAAATACTTATAAATGTAAATAAGATTGTATCCCATGACCTCAGTACCTATACTGTATGTCATTTTATAGAAAAGATTAACAATGGTCAGAGCGGTGCTCACAAAAAAACAAAACATTCTTGTGGTTTGATATTATGTATGGTATGCTGGGTCATCGGCCATACATATATCATTTAATGCTGCACAGTAACATTTGTTTGCTTCAGTTGTTTTCATCTTGACTGTTTTGTAATGATGCTATAGTTGTGTTACCTCTGTGATTCTGACTTGATTTTTTTCTTTTTGCTGCTTCCGGTCTCAATGTTTGATTTCAGGGGTGTAAGCAATTCTTGAGATTTCTTTGGAACAACAAAATAGTTTTATGTTCAATCCACTTCAATTTGTTAAGTTAACCTACTCAATATGTTAGGGGACAACCTGTAAATATAGTTTTCTAACTGGTGAATGACACGATCTAGTGTTATATCTAATCAGTGAAAGCTTGCACGTTCATGACTTAAGGAGGCGTGACTTTGAACGGCAGGGGAGGGTCATACAATTTCTAAGCCATTATGCTAATGCTAGCATTCTGGCAGATCACCTACTGCACCTTTCAGTTAACTCAATTGTTTTTACAAATAAAAAAAAAACCAAACTGTACCCCTATATAGATTTCGGGAGAGTGCCAAATACGTCCCAGGAGGTATTTTTTTTCGCAGTTGTTTGTTTTTGCGAATCCTTCAGAGGACGCTGTCTATGCTTTTTCAGACCACAAATTTCTCTTGTGAGTGCCATTCGCCCCTGCTCTTCTCATGTATATCCACCAGAGGCCGCTGTCGACTGACTGACTGACCGACCGAGTGTTTTAAAAAGCAACGATTGACCAGCAGTTTTTGTCTTACCTGCTTTCTGGAACTGTGCTTCTTCAGACTCAAACCCCGTCTGCACGGACCACTGACATACGTATCGAGCTAACGGACAAACTGATAAGAGGGGAAAAGCCTTCAAATAAGAAGGTAGACGATCAGCTTTTAAGCGAGAAATGGAACGACATCATACCGCCTCGTAGTGTTCATTTTAAAGACGAAATGCAGACATACGTACTTCTGGCTGCATAATTCGTGATCTCTAGAAATGTATAGAGCTACGTTTTGAGAATGAGCCTATATAGAATTGAAATGGATTGAACATAAAGCAATTAAGTTGTCCCAAAAAACCTTAAAGGATCACGAAACACCAAAACACATTTTTTTGAGCTGTTGACAGTCATATATGTGTCCCACGCTGATATAAACACTATTAGGACACATGTATGTCACTAAAGAGTGAAATATGCTTGTGTATGTGTTATTTCGAGCAAATTCGCTCTTCCGGTTTGAAACTAATTTTTTAAGCTGCGTCACGCCGATGAGCTCCATGCGTGTATTCCAGCGTGGAGCGTGGACATCTGTACCGGCCAGTGCATCGTGATGTCTCTGAGTGTGCGGCATTAAGTTATGAGAAAGACTTGGTTCAAACCAATCAGCACGCTCTGTTGTGTATGCGACGCAACATCATTAATATGCATGATAGCTTCGAAGATTGTCTGTACCTGTTGCAGTGTTCAGACGGCAGACAGACGACACGCTGTGTTGCCAAAACAAGTAGAAGAAGAATTGCTTGGAGACACAGGTCACCAGTGTTGTGTTTATGTGCTGCAACGGAGGTTTTGTTCAGCAGAAATGCGTTTGTAAGGAACTTTTTTTTTCACCCGAGAGCTTTTCTCAACTGGAAATGGTGAAATCCGGATTTGCCGCTCGTCTCCTTTTAAAAAAGACACGGCTCCAGTTGGTGTTGATTGTCCTGTCTCTACAGATTTGGTAAGCGATCAGTGGTCTTTGTTTGTTTATTCAGATGGCAAAGTTAGTTTGTATTGTCAGTCTTTCAGTGTTTAAAGACAGACCATAGTCAAAATGATTGGAACTGTTAATGAGTTTACAGTACGTTAATATCACTACAGTATTATAGACTGAAAGATCCGCTGTAAATGCTGCTCTCCGAGTGTAAACATGAAAACCCCACAATTAAATTAAAATGCCGAATTTTGTCAGGATAGTCTACATACACACGGAATTCTGACTCTACCTACCGAGTGCATCTAAATAACCGAGAAATGCAGAGGGCTTTTTTTCCCATACGCCGCGCGGTATCAACTACCCCTTTAAAACACTCCTCGATCGGTTCCTCGCATCTCGGGGGGCATGCAGGAAATGTTCCTGAATGAAAGGGGAAAGTGCCAAACTGCAGTTAAAGTCGACAGATTAAGAATTTGGCAAATAATTCGATTTCTGATGTCGATATAAACACAGTCACTGTCTTTCTCCCCCTGCGTCTGTGTGTTAGTTTTCAGCGCGTGCTCAAATGGAAACTCCCATTTTTATGCAAAACCTTCCCTCTTTCTCTCCCCCGACACTCCCACCTAAACAGAGCTGGACACACCCACTTTCCTGAGCTTATCCAAACTAGAGGTGTGAAAACACCCTGCTGAGAAAGGGGGGGTTTGTGGCCCTTTAAGAATTTTGTTGTTTTAACCCTTTTTAAATAAGTATTTTAAACAAGCAGCAAAATATTTTTTTGTTTGTTCATTTAAACTTGATTGTCTGTTTGGCACAGAAAGGAAATTTGTCTTTAATACAACCATACAACAATCAATTACTCAACAAGACAACCACATAAATTAAAAGCTTAAAAATGTATTAGCCCCATACATATTACTACAGATCATTCTCAACAACCACCCAATTCACAACAACTGCAATAGGGATAAATGACTTCTTTTTTTTTTTTTTTTTTTTTTTTTTTTTTTTTTTTTTTTTTTTTTTTAGCGTACTTATGGCAGGGCTTTCATGCTGAACTGTAAGTTATTGGAATGCAACATGATTTTGGCCTTGCAGCTTGAGCTCCGAGGGGATACTGGCCTCGGCCTGCTTAATGCTTGTGCAGGCCTTATAGTTAAAAAGAGTCTATTGTCTTATTCAGTGCCTAAAACCTAACCATGCACAAAAATCAGAGAGAAATGAGCAATTCCAGCGTTATGGATGTGACATTTGCAGTAAAAACTCAAAACATAAGTTCACAGAGAAATTCTATGTTAAAATTATTTTGAAACATCTGTTTATATTTTCCAAAATAAAAAACCACAGAGTTATAGGATCAGACAAATATCTTATCTGTAAACATTTTTTTAGACTTTAAATAAGGAAAATAAACATGCGTTATGGATGTGACCAAAAAAGTCTGTGAGTTTACAGTATACAAAATAATTTGTAGAAATTCTGTGAATTAAACTGCACAACCCAAAAGAAATGATGCTAATCTAAAGGATCAGGGTCGGCTCTCCACACAAATGATTGATTTTAATTTTATTTGACATTTTTGCATTTATGAGGAAGAAGTTTTGTTATGGATGTGACATCTCTCCGTTATGGATGAGCCCTCCAGGAACTGAGTTTGACACCTGTGATCTAGAATTTATGCCTTTCTGATTAGCATGAACAGTGTCTTTCACAACGGGATAACTGCAGAAGACTTAGAAACAAAAAGAGAAGCAACACCACAAACCAAAATTCCAACACTCCCACCTCATTAACAAGTTTCGTCACCTTATTTGTTTGTGTTGTCAATTCCCCTCTCAAATGCAATCCATACAAAATTCCTATTCCACCCACAAGGATTGATATGGCTCCTACTGTTCCTAGAAATCCTAATGCTAAAGCTAATCCCATTGATCCCGATGCTGCTGCAAGTGCTCCTCCAATTGCTCCTAAAAAAAAAAAAAAAAGTCGGCTCTCTACACAAATGATTGATTTTAATTTTATTTGACATTTTTGCATTTGCATGAGGAAGAAGTTTTGTTATGGATGTGACATCTCTCCGTTATGGATGTGACAGATGTGAAATTGACACTTATGTGACTTTGATAAATCAAATGTAATTTAATTAAAACACTGACAGAGACATATAAAACACTTGCTTAAAAAACATTAATAGCATGGTGATGATTATAAGCTTTTGAACACGTGTGATAAAATGATGGCCGATCCCCCAGCAAAAAAAGTTCAATATAAAGACGATTCAATCTGATTCAATCTCACACGAGTACTGAACAGAACCAATGCAAATCGCAATATACTGTGAAATATATGTGAAATATTACACATATCTGACTTTGGCAATAAGAATACAGTTTATTTGGAGTATTTTAAGCATTTAATGTATCATTAAATTAGTTAATTAACAGTTGTTCATGCAAGAATCTAGTTGTTTAAAACTCAAATCTGTGGTTTGTGTATATAGATGGTGCGTATTTTAAAATGTCCTTTGACAATTGCAGAGATGTCCACCTCGAGGTCATGAGGGGCGTTCATCACTCGTGTATCGGATGAGGGCAGCCTTTCCTCGGCTAGACATACTGACATTTACCTCTTGGTTTTCATCAATATTTTCTCTTTTTGAAATTATTTAAAAATAATAGCTAAATTCTTATAATAAAATTGATTAGATTTTTTTACAGACATTTTTAAGTAATTTCATAGCAAAAAAAAGCCCTTAAATCAGGAAATTAATTTCATTAAATAAAGTGTACATATTAATATTAAGAAAATCTACAAGGCCACAGAATGACTTTTTACAGTCTATCTACCAATTTCTAGAACACACTATTTGTCTGCGAGGTGTCAGATATGAGTCAGCAAGCCTTGGTGCATTGTTCAATAGTTGACACATAACCGCTGAGCGCGGAGAACTCAGAGATTTTTCCCCTATCACAGCCTGATCTGTCGGCGAGCTCATTAACGCCAACCTGATTTCACCAAGTAGGACATTTTCTTGGATTAACATCTATGCTGATCCTGGAAAAACATTCCAATCAGAAAATCAGAATTTTAGATTTATGTACTTCTACATGATTGTTATCTATCATCTCCCTCTGATTTTGGGAATAAGTCTGGTATAAGTAAGTATAAAGTTATGGGTTTAACGGTGGGGAATAGATATGGCTTACATTTTTGAACAAAAATAATGTTTCAAGATCAACATAGACGTTAATCCAGGATTGCATTGTACTTTGCAAAATCATGATGTGCGGCTCATTAACTCGCAGATCGGACTCAACGCTGGCTTAAATCATGTAGTGTGAACTAGCAATAAAATAAACTGAAATTCAATGACAGTTCAATGATGATTATAATGGCAGAACTGGCTGCAAAACTTTTAAGGAACAGTTCAAGAATTTGAATAAAAGTTTTTTTTTTTTTCTCATGCTGTTATTAGAGACTATACTTCCACACTGCAAAGGTTCTGCAAAAGAATTTTATTTGGACAACTTTAAAGGCAGTTTTCTCACAATTTAGATTTAGATTTTTAAATCCTTAGATTTCAGATATTCAAGATAGTTGTATCTTGGCCAAATATTATTGTACCCTAACATAAAATACATCAATGGAAAGTCTATTTATTCACCTTTCAGAAGATACAAATATACAAATACAAACACTTAAAAACTTGTGTGACAGGTTTACATTTTTAAACATCTTATATGTATATTTTTTATGAATTATTTTTTTTAAATGGCATGAATTTTTTTCGTAGAAATGATTTTTTTTTTTTACAGATTCTACAAAGAAACTTTAAAATAAACATGCCAGAAAGAACCAAAAAAAAAAAAAACATTTTTTTTAACTGGTGCCATATATATTTAAAAAAAAGCATTTTTGTTCCTCACAATACCTTTAAATAAAAGTTATTAGTTCTTTAAAGAACCATTTTCGTAGTGTGAAGAATGTATCAATAATCTAAACAACCTTCTTTACCATATAAAAAAAGTTTAGATGAGTGAAGAAGTTCCATGGATGTTTCCTGGCCAGTAAATAATCTTTATATTTTAGAAAGTAGTACAAATGTGGCTACTGTGTCTGGCTCAAAGAAACTTTCACAGTAGCAAATCATAGACCTCACAACAACCCAGTCAGGGTAATGTTAAAAAGCTAAAAGAAAATAAACCAAAATCCCTCTTTCATCTTTTTTTGAGGCATTCTCTAGTACAGGGGTGTCAAACTCAAATCCTGGAGGGCCGCAGCCCTTCACAGTTGATTTCCAACCCTGATCCAACACATTTACCAGAAGGGTTCAAACAAGCCTGAAGGACTCAATCAGTTTGGTCAGGAATTGAGCCCTCCAGGAACTGAGTTTGACACCTGTGATCTAGAATTTATGCCTTTCTGATTAGCATGAACAGTGTCTTTCACAACGGGATAACTGCAGAAGACTTAGAAACAAAAAGAGAAGCAACACCACAAACCAAAATTCCAACACTCCCACCTCATTAACAAGTTTCGTCACCTTATTTGTTTGTGTTGTCAATTCCCCTCTCAAATGCAATCCATACAAAATTCCTATTCCACCCACAAGGATTGATATGGCTCCTACTGTTCCTAGAAATCCTAATGCTAAAGCTAATCCCATTGATCCCAATGCTGCTGCAAGTGCTCCTCCGATTGCTCCTAGTCCTCCAAATGGTGCGAATAAATGGTTTGCTTTGTCTCTAATTTGTTGTACTGCCTTTTTTACTTTGTCTGCTGTCTTCTTTATTTTATCCGTGAGTGGCCTCATTTTATCATTTAGCCAGTTTGCACAATCTGTTAGCCCTTCTTTATTCCAATGATTCATTAGCCACTCTACAAAGCCAATAAGCTGTTGTAATAGTCCTTTTGCTAGTGCCACTATTGCAGCTCCTGCCAGTGCTCCAACAAATGCCGATCCTGTTATTGAGTATGCTGCTACCAATGATCGCAACATCGCCGCTGTGGTTCCTGCAATGCTTCCGACCATTGCTATTACTACTGTTGCTGCCGGCGACAGTTGCTGTTGCTCTTTTTCTTTCCACAGCAAGTGTGAAACTCCCAATCCAGCTGCTGCTCCTGCCGCTGCTCCTACTATTGCTTCTACAACTTTTGAAATTATTGCATAACCTATTATACCTACTATAACTACCGCAACAGCTAGTACCGCTGTTAGACCTGAGTGGAAATTTCTCCATAGTTTCCCAGCTAGTGTTTTTTCTGCCTCTGCAAAAGCGAAAAGAATCAAAGTTAGAAATAAAAATACTTGTACACTTACACTCTCCATGTAATAAATTGATGATATCCTATCATACCTGTCAACATTGGGATGTGAAAATAAGGGATTTAGATGTTATTATTATTATTAATTATGTGTATATGTCTGTTCAGACACAAACACTGTAAGAATTGGCTATGTCTCTCCATGATAATAAACCCTGAAAAT
>CAIGQQ010037491.1:2117398-2167518 GCA_903798035.1 Danio albolineatus | reverse complement strand
GTAATACTGTTAGTGTAAACTGTGGTGCATTGTGATCGTGTAGAATTGTAGCGTAGAGAAGTGAAGCCTATTGAATAATTTATTACTACGGTAGTCGTACCATAGCAACAATTATTATGACAGTTTAATTCAAGTAATTATCTATAGTATGCTTCCAAACACTATAGAATTTATTTTTTCATGTAATGTCATAGCTTAAACAGTGTCTGCTGCCTCGATGACAGGCAAATATATTTTAGTTTAGTACAAAACTCGGCCCTCTTCATGATATAAGGATCATGCCCAACACGTGCTTATTTTCTATTTATATCTCCTCTGAAATATGGTATACATCACTAAAAGACAGACTTTCCTCTATGACTCCCATTCAGTTTTTACTTCCTGCCCTCCATCTGATTTTTGCGCCTCACCAGAACCACATGATTGGAAACAACCTATAGCAATGTGCCAACAATGCACCTTAACATACCTCTATTTTAGACTGGAACACCTATGAGTCCTCAAAGCGGCACAAACGGATTTACTATTTACACAACATGGCGCAAAACAGAAAAATTAGGGTTGCGCTGGTCTGAATACAGCAGCACATCGTGGCAAACATGTCTTGCGCCTTATTGCGCCGGGAATATATGACAGGGCCTATAGAGTTAGAGTTAGTCTGTTACCTGTTCATCGTCATCATCATCATCATCATCATCTCTCTCTGCCTGGCCAGGATGGTGACGCTCTCTCAGTCTCTTTCTGTCTTGATCTTTCTCTGATATCTGGGTGAATATATAGTGCATATATAGTGTTAGACACTCAATAACAATCATATTGTGTCTAGGGCTGTGCGATAATACGATATTTAATCGTGGACGATAAAAATGACTCCACAATCCACTTTTTCAGAAAAATCGTTTTATCGCCATACAGCATATAGTGCAGTGCTTCCGCTTCATTCATGCTTCCATGACGGGCGCCACACCTAAATTCATCCCGCCACGGCTATTACTGCTTCATTTAAACATTCAGTCGTCTGTCGCTGTTGTTTTCTTAAATAGCGGGTTACAATCGCACCAAAACATATTAAAAGGTAAGAGAATTATAACAGCAGGAACTTTTCTATAACCGCCGTGCGTCATTTGTTTAACCCTTTGAGGTGACATGCTGACTGACAGACGGGCTGACAGGACTGCGTGATGCGTGAGGCCAGCATTCAGGCGCAGCTTTCAGTTATGTTGAACAGTTTCCATAAATATGCTTTATAAATATAGTTCTGTGGTTCTGCATACAATGACTTTCTCTTGCTGGAGTTTATAGCCGCTTCACTTTACTTCAGGACGCATTAATGCCGCTCTGTAGGTCTATTGGAGACATTCGTAAATATTCCTATCAAATCTAATAAACGTTGCAGACATACGCGTACATAAACGCACTAAATCACAGTTCAGCAGCGTTTATTTGAGGGTGCGCAAGAAGTGCGCACGAACACAGAGACGATCGGCTACCCGCATGCTCTATATTGGGCGTCTGCAGACTTGCGATCTCACCCGGTAATACTGCGCTCACGACATACGTCACTGAAATAAAACCATAAGTTGTTGGTAGATTTGTGTACAACAGGGCTGTTTAATTAGTTTGTCAAGGGGTCCAGTTCATGAAGAGCATCGCAAATGAGGGGCCAGGGATGACTTGCAATATACTGAAGTGATGATGACACAACAGCAATACAAGAGCTCATATGCAGTTTTTTGCTCCTTAAGACACCCACGTTGGCTTTTTCTACATTAAAATGTGAATATGTTGTATTTTGAAACTACATAACATCACTGCATTGTACAATGTGGCTTTTTTTATAAACACATTCAAATGTTGTATTGCAAAGCACAACAAAATCAGTGCATTGCTCAAGTATTCTTCTACAAACACATTCATATGTTGTTTTGAACTGCATAACAGTCAAGGATGAAGCGATTATAGATTTTGGTTGTATGATTATATAGTCTGAAGAATAATCATGGTTTCATGGTTATCATGATTATTATGCATTTATTAAATTCAAAACACTACTAGTTTTGTTAACTTTGTAAAAAAAAATTTTGCACGGTTGCTGTTAAAGGATGGATCAATACCCAGTTTATTTGGACCTGCGTGTTCTTCCAGTCTTGTTGACCGTAACAAGGTAAATATGGATGTAGTTGTCTGTATTGTGTTTGCTCCGTGCAGCATGTAGCGGTAGCCATTTAGCTTACTGCCGAATGTAACTATTTGTTGGCTTACAATAGTCCATGAAGTGTTAATTATAACTGAATGTTTGTTGTTATGATGAACAACCGCAGTGATTTGTTTTCAATATGTTCTGGCATTGGGCTGCTGACACGGACGTGACGTGGTGACGTGACGTGGTAGCGTCACGTAAAGGAGGTGCTTGGGGAAAAAGACTCGCTCAGACGATTCATATGGGAGTCGGTGGGAAAATGAGGTAAAAATAAATAGATATTATAAGACATCGAAATTGTTTTTTAACCTTGCATACATATCATCCTGTTGTTTGGGACTTCAAAAAGTGAAATTTAACCGTTCTCAACCCACCATATGGGCTCTTTAAAGGTGACGTGTTAGAATTGGTCAGTTTAGGGAGATGGTTACTGATAACCGACATACTACTGGTAGAGGAAACTGAGGTTAGTTTCAAGCTGGACACTGGAGTGCAGGTAAATGTCATTCCACTGCACACATTTGATAGAATAAAAGCTCAGTGCAAACTCTCACCGACTAAACAGTCTCACTGGATATGGTGGTCAAGTGCTCACAGTAAAATGGACATGTGCATTGTCATGCAGATATAAAGACAGAGAAACACTAATGAACTTTTACATAGTCAACACGCAAGCACCGTCTGTGTTAGGTCTAAAAGCATGCCTGGACCTGAATATAATATAATATAATACAATACAATACAATACAATACAATACAATACAATACAATACAATACAATACAATAAAGCTAGTGCTCTCAGTAAATGGGAGGAATATGCTGATTTATTCGATGGCATTGGATTATTCCCAGGGGAATGCACAATCCATCTGAAAACCGATGCAACTCCAGTTGTTTATCCTCCAAGAAGGGTACCCCTGGCCCTATGTGGCAGACTGAACGAAGAGCTGCAAAATATGGAGAGACAAGGGGTCATAATAAGGGTAACAGAGCCCACTGACTGGGTAAATGCACTTATAGTAGTGGAAAAAACAAGAACCAGCAAACTAAGAATATGCTTAGACCCCCGTGACCTCAACAAAGCGATCAAACGTCCTCACTACCCTTTACCAACGATAGAAGACATCACAGCCAAATTAATGCGCGCAAAGTACTTCAGTGTTTTAGATGCCCGTTCAGGGTACTATGCAATAAATCTAAAAGAGGAGTCATCCAAGCTCACGACATTTAATATTCTATTTGGAAGGTACCGATTTCGACATCTCCCATTTGGCATTATTTCTGCACAAAAAGAATTTCAACTCAAAATTGACGAGACCTATGAAGAGGTGTCGTTGCAATCATGAGAAAGGTGTAAAAGAAAAGCAATGTGAATGTGAATTGTGAATTCTACTGAGGTTTGCTACTTTGGTCACTGCATATCTGCTGAAGGAATCAAGCCAGATCCTGAAAAGGTCTCGGCGATCAAAAATATGGAGCTACCTCAGAGCAAAGCAGAGCTCGAAACATTCTTGGGCATGATGAATTATCTGTCCAAGTTTTCTCCCTGTTTATTGTACATTAACGCACCACTTTGTCAACTGCTTAAACAGTTCAGCGAGTTCATATGGGATTCTCAGCAAGATGATGCATTAAAAAAAAGAAAGACCTCATTACTAAGAAACCTGGACCTATTCTTGCATATTATGACCCACAGAAAAAACTGCACCTTCAAGTGGATGGATCGAAGTATGGCCTTGGAACAGTCCTGCTTCAGGACGGAAAGCCACTCAGCTATGCATCAAGGTCACTGAATGAATGTGAAGTTAGCTACGCTCAAATAGCAAAGGAGCTCTATGCAGTCCCATTCAGCTGCAAGCGTTTTCATCAGTACGTTTATGGCAATGAAGTCATAGTAGAGTCTGATCACAAGCCACTGAAATCAGTGATGAAAAAGCCTTTAGCTGCAGCTCCGCCACGACTCCAAAGAATGATTCTACAACTCCAGAAATATGACATCACTATCATACACCGACCAGGAAAGGAGATTCCAGTGGCAGACACCCTCTCTAGAAAAACCATAGAGACAGAGCACGACAATCTCAGCAAAGGATTGGATATACAAGTTCACATGATATACAAAGCTTACTAGTCAGTGACACAAAGCTGCAACAGATTCGAGCTGAGACTGAAACAGACAGCCAGCTAATTCAGCTGAAGCAACTGATTCTGAATAGATGGCCTGGAGAGAGGAAGAAATGGCTGGCAGACGTCAGTGATTTGTGGAACTTCCGAGGAACAACTCTCATTGGCTAATGGAATCAAGTGAGAAAATAGTCATACCCACCTCACTCAGAAAAGAACTGCTCACATACATTCATGTTGGTCACATGGGTGTAGAAAAGTCAAAGCAAAGAGCACGAGATGTGTTATTCTGGCCAGGAATGCGTAAGCAAATAGAACACATGTTCGAAACGTGTGATACTTGCCTGGAGCAACGTTGTTCAAACACTAAGGAGCCCATGATTTCTCATGAAATACCAACTAGACCATGGCAAGTCGTAGGCCCAATCCCAATTCTCCCCCTTAGCCCTTCCCCTTACCCCTACCCCTCGTTTTGCGCGTTCACTTCAAGGGGTAGGGGTGTCCCAATTCTCTTTAGCTTGAAGGGGTAGGGCTAGGGGCAAGGGGTAAACAACCCTTTGAACGAAGAATTTTCAGGACCACACTTAAAACGCAGGGGTAAGAAATTTTCCCAGAATGCACCTGCCTCAGCGGCAGGATAGCTAAACCTGGAAGTAAGGAGATCCACAAATTAGTATTTTTTGACATTATTACGACAAACAAACATATGTTTTAATATATTCATAACTGCGTTCGTCTTTTACGTCATGCTTTTTTTTTTAAAAATGCTAAAAAACCCGCTAAATTTCGTGTTCTATAATCCAAAATCATAACTCTAGTACATCGGTCCCAGAACATTCTGACACACGATGACACTGGAATACCCTGTCAGTAATGTCTAGTGGCTGGAAATGAGCTTTTACAGTGTCTGCTACAATGTTAATGTTGTTTTCATGTGTTTACATAGATCAGTATGGCCACGGAGTAAATGCACAGTACAGTTCCGATCTTATTGCCACATTAGATCATTAGGATAACATAATATACACTTTCAGTGATTTCCTGAAGATAAACACCAAAAAATAACACAACTGGAATAACTCCAGCAGTCAAGATCGTCTGATCTCATATGGAGCAGGAGATCACGATGACATATGATGATGTGTGCAGGTGTTGAAGTGCTGTCCCAATTCTTAGGGGTAAGTTTTGAAGCCCTTCCCCTTAACCCTCGGTTGTAAGAGCCAAGGGGAAGGGCCAAGGGGTAGGGGTACAAAAATAGAATTGGGATTGGGCCGTAGTGTCAGATCTTTTCACCTGGAATCACAAAGAATACATGATTACAGTAGACTACTATAGCTGGTTCTTTGAAATAGATTAACTCACCAACACATTGGTCCACAGTATCGAGGCAAGGATGTTGAAGACTTTGCAAAGACATGGAGTTTCACACATACCACCACTAGCCCTTATTACCCCCAGAGCAACGGTTTGGCTGAGAAGACTGTGCAGATCACAAAATCGATGTTGACAAAAGCCAAGATTTACAGGAAAGATCCATATCTCCGTTTGTTAGAGTATAGGAATACACCTGTTGACAGCTTTAAGTCACCTGCCCAGCTCCTTATGAGTCTCAGACTGCGATCCATACTGCCAACCACAAATAAGCAGCTCCTACCCGAAACTGTCAAAGTCACAGAGGCTCGCTGTAAAAGGGTAAAACAGCAGCAGCATCAGAAAAAATATTAATGATCGTTCAGAGCATCCACTGTCACAGCTTCGCATAGGACAATGTTCACATACAGGAACATGGCCTCTGGAAGCCTGCTGTTGTTGTTCCTCCTGCCAGTACAGAAAGATCCTATCGTGTTCGCACTACAGATGGTCAGGTGTATCATAGAAACCGACACCACCTTCTCAGTACAAAAGAGGAAGCTGCAAACATTAAAGAAAATCAAAACAGCAATACATTGCCAATGTTTGCGGTACATGCTGAAATACCAGCACAGCATTTAAAAGTCAAAGAAGTACAGCTCATACAATACCATACCAATTCCGGTCCAGCAGTCCGACCAAGAGAAATCCTTGATTTGTGATTTGTAATTCGTCTGCAGTGTAGGCGGATCGCCGCCCCTGTGAGAGAATAGAATCTAAAATCTGGTATGGGCTGTCAGAAAGAAATGGACACATTGTTCTTATATTAGGTGCCATGTGTTTGAATTCTGTTAAATCCAGCACCCTCTATGTCTATGCTAAAGTAATGTTTAACAATTTAGATATACACTTCAGTGATGTAATGTGTTATTCTCTCTTTTAAAAACAAAAAAAAAAAGGAGATGTAACATTCACGTAAGCACTGAATATTTGCGACACTAATTTACAACCAGTAGAGGAGTTTACGAGCATATTGTGAATTAAAGCTGGAAGTTGTGGGTACTCCCTGTCCGTCTCCTTATTTAACTACTGCACACCTTGTGCAACAAATAAAACTAAACACAGAACAAGACAGTTAGATCAGGGCACCCCTAATCTAGATCATTACAATCAAGGATTGACTCATGGTTGCATATATGCTCCCCTTACTGATCAAAATGCTTGTTCTGGTTCTCTCTGGATCAAAAATTTTAAATAAGAGTATACGGGGATATTGGAAGTTAACTTGTAATTTGCTTAGTAATGAAAATTTGATCAAACAGGTTCAAGGTGTAGCACAACACATTATTTTCAGTAGTCAAATGATGCATTCTAGAAAATGGCAGGTATTTAAATTAGACAGTCAGACATTTATTTTAGTAAACAAGTTAAAAGTAAGGATTTGAATAAGGAACAGACACTTGACTGAAATACAACAATGACTGAAAATACACAAATGGAAAGTCTATTTATTTAGCTTTCAGATGATACAAATACAAATAATACAAATTTCAAGACTCTTATGGTACAGGTTCACATATGTAAACATCTTATATGTATAATTTCTAAGGGTACTAAATAAAAAAAAATATTTTAAAAGCATAATTTTTTTTGTAAAAATAATTGAAATTTTCACATTTCAACACTTTTGCATGGAACATGTAAACACTTCAAAAATTGGGAAAATGAATGTCTTGTAAACAGACAAGCACAAATAAAAACTTTAAAATAAACGTGCCAGAAAGAACCAAGCAAATAAAAAATAAATAAAATAAAAAAGTAGTGCCAAAATGTTCATAGTGTGAAGAATGTGTCAATAATTTTAAGAACATTCTTTCCCATTTAAAAAAAAACTCTGAATGAATGAGGAGGTTTCATGGATGTTCCCTGGGCAGTAAATGATCTTTATTTTTTTTTTAGAGTTGTTTAAAATGTGGCTATTGAGTCTAGCGCAAAGAAATTAATTTCACATTAGTAGCAAACCATAGACCTCACATCAACCCAGTCAGTATGATGTTAAACAGCTAACAGAAATACATCAAAAAAAGTCCTTCTTTCATCATTTTTTGAGGCATCATCTAGTATTTATGCCTTTCTGATTAGCATGAACAGTCATTCACAGCAGACGAATTACTAACAGAAAGAGAAGCAACAGCAAAAAACTAAATCGTGACAATCCCACATAATTAATAAGTTCCATTAACTGTTTTACTTTTTCCTGCAATTGCCCTAAGCAATGCAATACATACAAAATTCCTGATCCTCCCACAAGCATTGATATGATTCCTATGGGTCCTAGTAATCCTAAACCTAATGCTAATCCCATTGATCCCAATGCTGCTGCAAGTGGTCCTCCAATTGCTCCTAGTCCTCCAAATGGCGAGAATAAACGGTTTACTATGCCTGCTATCTTATTTATTGCATCCATGAGTGGCTTTATTTTATTTAACAGCCACTTTGCACCTTTTCCTAGCAATCCTGCTGCTAATGAACATATGCCTAGTATACCCATGTATTTCAGTTCATTCCAACAATCTATTATCCACGCTACAATGCCAATAAGCCATTGTAATAGTCCTTTTGCTAGTGCCACTATTGCAGCTCCTGCCAGTGCTCCAACAACTGCCGATCCTGTTATTGAGTACGCTAATAGCAATAATCTTAAAATTGCTGCTGCGGTTCCTGCAATGCCTCCTGCTATTGCTATCACTGCTGTTGCTGCACCGGCCGATCTTTCTTCTTCTTTCCACATCAAGTGCGAAACTCCCAATCCAGCTGCTGCTCCTGCCGCTCCTCCTACTATTGCTTCAACAACTTTTGAAAGGACTGAATAAGCTATTATAACTACTATAACTACAGCAACAGCAAGTACCGCTGTTAGACCTGAGTGCAGATTTGTCCATAGTTTCCCAGTTGCTTTTTTTGCTGCCTCTGCTAAAATGAAAGGAATCAACGTCATAAATAGAAATACTCTCAATAGAATCAATTGATAATATCCTATTAAAAATTTCTTTCTTACCAATGTAGTCCATCTTGTGTCGATTTTAATCAGGTTTGCAGATTCTCGTCCTTCTTTTATGAGCCACTTATTCTCCTGTGAAGAGAATGTCACAAAAATATAGCTTATAGCTTCACGAAATTAGGTCTACTGCATTTAAGGCCTCGATATACTTCAAACTAAGTTCTTTGTTTGTTCGCTTGAGGACAAACTGAAGTGTCCATCACAAGTGTCTGAGTGATGGTATACTTTTTTTGAAGCTTCCGAAACCCCCACTGTGGAAGAGGCTGTTAATGTATTATGATGTTGCAACATAGGCGCATTCTGAAAACGTAGCCCTATATACATTTCTGGAGATTGCTATTTATGTAGCCAGAAGTACATATGGCTGCATTTCATTTTTAAAATGAACACTACGAGGTGGTGTGACGCCATTCCTTATCACGCTTACTGGCTGACTGCTTACCTCCATATGGGATGCTTTCCTGGTCTTACCAGTTTGTCCAGTTAGCTCGCCATGTATGTCAGTGGACTTGAAATTTAGAGTATACAATAGGGTTCGAGTCCGGTGAAGAAAGCAGGTAAGACAAAAACAGAAGCCAAAAATAAAGTGAACAAGTAAATAATAGGGTGAGAATGTGGTAAAACGTCATAAAAAATCAGGCGGTGGTTTTTCTTTTTCTGGATTACTTTTTTTTAATTGTCAGTTGGGTCTTGGCTGGGTGGGTCAATTGGTGCTTTTTAAAATACTATTGGTTGGGTTTAGAGAAGGAGGAGGGTGGGTTAGTTGGTCAGTCAGTTAGTTAGTCGACAGTGGTCTCTGGTGAATTTACATGAGAACAGCAGGCGCGAATGGCACTGCGCGAGAGAAATTTGAGATCTAAAAAAGCGTACACAGTGGCCTGTGGTGGATTTGCGAAAACAAAAAATGCAAAAAAAACGTAGCTCCTGGGACATATTTGGCGCTCTCTAGAAATGTAAATTGCCGTACGTTTTCAGAATGAGCCTGAGTTGTGATTTTTACGCGTAAACCAACTATGTGTGAGAGAAACAGCTTTGTACAAATCTGGCAAAATGTTGAAGGGGTCTGTTGTCCGAGTCTTTAAAATCTCTCTGTTTGGAATCGTACAGGTGCGGATACATCTGTACCAGCTCTATATCAGGTTCTGTGTTTTCCTCATGTGACTTTCCCCATGTGTTCCTATGTTCTGTTTTCCCGCCACCAATCAGTCAATCAGAGTTTCACCTGTGTTCATCCCTGTGTGTAATTATTGTCATCATGTCCTTGTGAATTTATAGCCCTTAGTTTAGTTTAGTCATCATCCGGTATTATTTACGTCAAGGGTCACCAATCTCGGTCCTAGAGGACCAGTATCCCTGCAAGGTTTAGCTACAACTTGCCTCAACACACCTGCCTGGATGTTTCAAGTATACCTAGTAAGACCTTGATTAGCTTGTTTAGGTGTGTTTGATTAGGGTTGGAGGGAGCTAAAATCTGCAGGACACCGGCCCTTCAGGAACAAGTTTGGTGACCCCTGCTCTACGTTGATGCTTGTATTCACCCCATGTCCCTCCTGAGTCTCCTGTGTTTCGTAAGTTCTTCAACGTAAGTTTTTATCAATAAATTTACGCATTTGATACTTCTGTGATCCTGTGGCTTCCTGAAGTGAACCCAGGTGTGACACTCAGCTACTCCACTCCACACAATGTATTCATGTTGATAACATGCTAACTCGTGTTGTTGTTTTAGATGTTATTCTCCTGACTGACCTCCAAGGATATGAGGTACAAAGCATGTTAAAAATGGTAAGTAAACCTGTCCAACTGGTCGTTAATGCAAATCAGCAAATCACATGGCAGCATCTCAATGCATTTAGGCATGTAGACATGGTCAAGATGATCTGCTGCAGTTCAAATCGAGCATCAGAATGGGGAAGAAAGGTGATTTAAGTGACTTTGAACGTGGCATGGTTGTTGATGCCAGACGGGCTTGATAGAGTCTGGCTACAGATTTGCATTTGCACTTTCAGGCTTCCACTCTCTGACTTGCACTTTCAGGCAACTGCGCTTCCTTTGCAAGTGACATCATTTACAACTGACACCTGTGCCCGCTTGCATTAAAGTCCTTCTGTAATTTAACTTAAGAGTGTCCCTGAGGAAGAAAAATCCCTGAGGTAAGGGATTTCAACAAACTTCGTATCTGTCACCCTTGCCTTTTTTCTAAGTGTTTCACTGTAGTTTCTGGCAACATATGGCGATGGGTGCCGCTGTTGCTTGATAGATGGTACCGAACCACGAATGCTTGCCTTCAAACAGCTGTGCAGTACACATCAACTTTGCCATTTTCTTTCCATTAGCCGAGTCAAGACATTCCTTTTTCGAGACGATCTCGACATTATGTTTGGAGGACCTATAAAACTGGGTTGGGATCATGTAGACTTTTGAAGATGCACTGAAACTGCGATTTCATATGGATGCACTCCTGCGCAGTGCTAACATATCAAAATGTATATATTAGTTTATTCATTAAATGCTTTATTAAATTATTAATAAAACCATTTTTATTATTTTTATAATTATGAAATTATCAGCCCAGTGAGTCTTTTATTTAAAACATTTGTATTTGGGTGAGAATGCTTGCATTTTGAGTGTTATTTGTTCATTTAAAACAGGGTGGAATCTGTTATGGTATACAAATTAAGAATTATTTGACAACGTTGTCATTGGCAAACGAACTGGAAACTTCTGGTTTATTTGTGTCAATTGCAAGTGACATGACCGGAGAGGGCAGGTAAATTGTCGATTGCAGGTCAATTGTAAATGACGTCACTTGCAGAGGAAGCGTGGGTGCCTGAGAGTGCAAGCCTAAAAGTGCAAGTGCAAATCTGCAGCCAGACAGGCTGGTCTGAGTATTTCAAAAACTACTGGGATTTTCATGCACAACTATTTCTAGGGTTTACAGAGAAAATATTCAGTGAGCGGCAGCTCTGTGGGCACAAATGCCTTGTTGATGCCAGAGGTCAGGAGAATGGCCAGACTGGTTTGAGCTTATAAAGCAACAGCAGCTCAAATAACCACTCAGGGTGCCACTCATGTCAGCTAAGAACAGAAAACTGAGGCTACAATTCGCACGGGCTCACCAAAATTAGACAATAGAAGATTGCCTGGTCTCATTAGTCTCAATTTCTGCTGCAACATTCGGAAAGTAGGGTCAGAATTTGGTATCAACAACATGAAAGCAAATATCCATCCTGCCTTCATCAATGGTTCAGGCTGCTGGTGGTGGTGTAATAGTGTGGGGGATATTTTCTTGGCACACTTTGGGCTCATTAGTACCAATCGAGCCGATTTGTGTAGTAGCATAGTACCAATTTGTGTCAATGCCACAGCCAACCTGAGTATTGTTGCTGACCATGTCCATCCCTTTATGATCACAGTGTACCCATCTTCTGATGGCTACTTCCAGCAGGATAACAAACAATGTCATAAAGCATGACTCATCTCAGACTGGTTTCTTAAACGTCATAATGAGTTCACTGTACTCAAGTGGCCTCCACAGTCACCAGATCTGAATCCAATAGAATACCTTTAGGATGGGGTGGAACATCATGGATGTGCAGCTGACAAATCTGCAGCAACTGTTTGATGCTATCATGTCAATATTGACCAAAATCTCAGTTCTGAAGGCAAAAGGGGGTCCAACCCATTGCTAGTAAGGTGTACCCATTAGTGACCAGTGCGTGTATATTACCAATATACACTGAGAAATGGACTAAAAAGAATTTTAAAAAATGTTCAGGCTTGGACAATTGTACTGAAAAACATCCCACATGTTGTTTTTTATTATTTCATTAATTTTAAAATCAATAGATGATTCAATAAATAAGTTCAATCTTGAAAAACTGAGAATGTATCTGAAAGTGGACACAAACATGTGCTATATAAATTCAGTTACTGTTAGTCAAAGTTTGCAACCAAATTATTATAAAAAAAAAAAAAGAATTCAACATATTCTATTATGTTCTAGCTTTACATTGTTACAGGGTTGCTGAAATTACTCAATGACCAAGCAATTGGACCACAAAGGGCTGATTTGAGCAAATGTCTTTAAATCTTGCTGGAATACCACAACGACCCCAAATACTCCGCTAATATTAACTTTAAAAATACAAAATGTTATTGTTGGTGAAAGCCCTGACATGAAGTAACTATAAACAATTGAATTCTCCATTCATTATAGACTGAATAATTGTATCTCTATATGGCATGAAACATCTTCTACAACACTCCCAACTTAACTCTAAACGTAAGTCAAAGAAAGTAGGTCTTACAGTACATACCTGAAGTAAATCAGAGCTCCAAACAGCAAATCAAAGCCAAGTTGTCAACAACTGTGTATCAGACTCTTGAATGAAATGAGCAATGCTGCAAAAACACACTTAAATATGTGTACCTTGAACATTTCAGCCAATATAGGTGTGATCTCAAGTCTGCTGGTTTTTGGTAAATCACATGACATTGACATGACAAGCTATGTGAAATATGGAACGGAAGTGAAGAAATAAGAGGAAAAACAGGTATAACATCAACAAATTTCTAGAGAACACAATTATGCAAGTTCTGTATGCAAATTGGCGCTACGGTGGCGTAGTGAGTAGCACGTTTGCCTCACAGCAAGAAGGTCGCTGGTTCGAGCCCCGGCTGGGTCAGTTGGCATTTCTGTGTGGAGTTTGTATGTTCTCCCCGTGGTTGCGTGGGTTTTCTCCGGGTGCTCCGGTTTCCCCCACAAGTCCAAAGACATGTGGTACAGGTGAATTGGGTAGGCTAAATTGTCCGTAGTGTATGAGTGTGAATGTGTGTGTATGAATGTTTCCCAGAGATGGGTTGCGGCTGGAAGGGCATCCGCTGCGTAAAAAAATATGCTGGATAAGTTGGCGGTTGATTCCGCTGTGGCGACCCCATATTAATAAAGGGACTAAGCCGACAAGAAAATGAATGAAATTAATGAATGTATGCAAATTTTCTTTGAGCTGTTGGCCACCATAAGGTTTGGGGGATGAAACTTACTTTAATAATGGATATTACCTACATTTTAGTGTGACAGTTAAAAGTGTGTGGCTTTTTCTTAGAAATGAGGGTGCTCGCAGTTCTGGGAAATACCCACACACTCTCTCATTCACAGATTACAGACCGTTTGTTTATACAATTCATAATGTAATCCAGGTAAGGCAAAACATCCTAATAATGATCAAAAGAAAAGGAAGTGCAAAAGTGATAGTGAGAACAGCACCTGCACTAGTGATTGTGAAGAAACTGAGAGATGACAGACTGCTAAAAGACAGCTAAAACACAGGGGAAAGCATATGAAAAATAACAAATTAATGAATTGATATGGTAACTATTAAAGTTTTAGTCAGTGTTAGTCCAATCAGAATACAAGCAATTCAATTCATCTTTATTTCTATAGTGCTTTTACAATATAGATTGAGACAAATCAGCTTAACATAGAAGTTCTAATAAACTGAAAATGCATCAGTCCAGTTTTAGAGTTGAAGTTTAGTTTAGTTTTAGTGTGGTTCAATTTTCATTGCTGAAAGTACAAACACTGAAGAGCAAATCCATCGATATGCAGCTTCACAAGTCCCAAACCAAGCAAGCCAGTGGTGACAATGGCGAGGAACAAACTTCACCAATTGATGAAAGTGAAGGAAAAAAACTCAAGAGAAACCACCTATAAGAATACTTTTGTGAGCAATAAAGAGAAAAAACTGTTGAATTAAGTTTTTTGGTACATTTCTAGACTTTGAAGACACAATTTGCTGTTTATGGAGGATAGGGGAACTCTTGGATTTTATCTAAAATATCTTAATCTGGGTTCCGAAGATGTATTAAGCTATCAGGAGTTTGGAAAAACATGAGGGTGAGTAAATAATAATTTAAGTAAACTAAGGAAGATGGTGGTGATACTGTGGTGCAGTAGGTAGTGCTGTCGCTGGTTCGAGCCTCGGCTGGGTCAGTTGGCATTTCTGTGTGGAGTTTGCATGTTCCCTCCATGGTTGCATGGGTTTCCTCTGGGTGCTCTGGGGTTAAAATCTTCTACAAGATTTTAAGTTTATACAATTCATGATGAAATGCAGATAAGGCAAAACATCCAAACAATGATCAAAAGAAAAGGAAGTGCAAAGTGATAGTGAGAACAGCACCTGCACTAGTGATTGTGAAGAAACTGAAAGCAGTGTTACCAACTACTTCCAATGAAAGTAGCTCAAGCCTGCCCGAAAAGTAGGTAAAAGTTGCCAGATGACGTCATGCACCAATTTGCATATCAGTGACGTCATCAAGTAGTATCTGACAAGCATAAGCCCATCATGTCTCTACTCTCTGAGGAGCTGTGTATTATTTTATATTATATTATATTATATTAAAACATTACATCCAGATGCACAATAAATAGGTTCGATTTAACTTACTACTTTGTGTGATGACGTCATTGAGTAATCGCAACTCAAAACTACATCTTTATGTAGTATACAAAATAATCATTGTTTTCTTAAATTGTCTGGCCATCTCAGCATAAACATTATTTGAAATATGTCCATTTAGACTTGTATGAAAAATATAGTTGACTATTTGTACAAGTTTTCCCAGAGATGGGTTGCAGCAGGAAGGGCATCCGCTGCGTAAAACAAATGCTGGATAAGTTGGCGGTTCATTCCGCTGTGGCGACTCCGGATTAATAAAGGGACTAAGCCGAAAAGAAGTAAATGAATGAATGAATTTGTAAAAGTAATACAAACACATTTTGATAAGATTTTTATTTTTATTTTTATAGCACTGATAATGAACAGCTATATTCTTTTAATCAATCACAGCTTGTGTACTGTACTCTTGTGAAATTAACACATTTGTGAAAGTGACAACGATTATAGCACTATTTGAATTTATTGCTACCTAAATTACCAACAATTCTACATGTTAACAAGTATCAGTAAATCAACAGTTATAAAAAACAATCTGAGCTAGCAATCTACTCTACTGAGTTAAGCCTGCAGCTGCTGCGCTTTTGAGTCACTTTTTAAAAACGGCTAAACTTATCCAAATGAATGTTAAAAAATGCTGAATTTGTTGCTAGTCTAGGGTAAGTTGCTAGGCTAGGGTAAATCTAGCAACAAAATGGCTAAGTTGGCAACACTGACTGCGAGACGACAGACTGCTAAAAGACAGCTAAAACGCAGGGGAAAGCCTATGAAAAACAACAACAAAATAAATGAATTGATATGGTAACTATTAAAGTGTTAGTTAGTGTTAGTCCAATAAGAGTACAAGCAATTCAATTCATCTTTATTTCTATAGCGCTTTTATAATATATATTAAGACAAATCAGCTTAACATGGAAGTTCTAATAAACTGAAAATACATAAGTCCAGTTTTAGAGTTGAAGTTTAGTTTAGTTTTAGTGTGGTTTAATTTTCACTGCTGAAAGTACAAACACCGAAGGGCAAATCCAACGATGCACAGCTCCCAAACCAAGCAAGCCAGTGGTGACAATGGCGAGGAACAAACTTCACCAAATGACGAAAGTGAAGGAAAAAACCTCAAGAGAAACCAGCTATGAGGATACTTTTGTGAGCAATGAAGAGGAAAAACTGTTGAATTACAGTAAGTTGCTGTTGTTGTTTTTTATGTGCGCACAAATGTATTCTCGTAGCCTGATAATATTTCGATCGAACCACTGAAGGCTTGTTTTGAGGATGTTTTTTGGTACCTTTCTAGACTTTGAAGACACAATTTGCTGTTTATGGAGGATAGGGGAACTCTTGGATTTCATCTAAAATATCTTAATCTGGGTGATTAACGGAAGATGTATTAAGCTATCAGGAGTTTGGAAAAACATGAAGGTAAGTAAATAATAATTTAAGTAAACTAGGGAAGATGGTGGCGACACGGTGGCGCAGTAGGTAGTGTTGTCGCCTCACGGCAAGTAGGTCGCTGGTTTGAGCCTTGGCTGGGTCAGTTGGCATTTCTGTGTGGAGTTTGCACGTTCTCCCTGTGGTTGCGTGGGTTTCCTCTGGGTGCTCTGGGGTTAAAATCTTCTACAACACTCCCAACTTAACCCTAAACGTCAAAGAAAGTAGGTCTTACATACCTGAAGTAAATCAGAGCTCCAAACAGCGAATGAAAGCCAAGTTGTCAACAACTGTGTATCAGACTCTTGAATGAAATGAGCAATGCTGCAAAAACACACTTAAATGTGTGTATTTTAAACATTTCAACCAACCTAGGTGTGATCTCAAGTCTGCTGTTTTTTGGTAAATCACATGACACTGACAGGACAAGCTTTGTGAAAGATGGAACGGAAGTGAAGAAATAAGAGGAAAAACAGGTATAACATCAACAAAATTCTAGAGAACACAATTATGCAAGTTCTGTATACAAATTTTCTTTGAGCTGTTGGCCACTATAAGGTTTGAGGGATGATACTTACTTTAAAAATGCATATTATCTACATTTTAGTGTGAAAATTAAAGCAGTAGGTAGTGCTGTCGCCTCACAGCAAGGAGATTGCTGGTTCAAGCCTCAGCTGGGTCAGTTGGCATTTCTGTGTGGAATTTGCATGTTCTCCCCGTGGGTTTTCTCCGGGTGCTCCGGTTTCCCCCACAGTCTAAAGATATGCGGTACAGGTGAATTGTTTAAGCTAAATTGTCCGTAGTGTATGAGTGTGAATGAAAATGTATGAATGTTTCCCAGAGATTAGTTGCAGCTGGAAGGGCATCCGCTGTGTAAAACAAATGCTGGATAAGTTGGCGGTTTATTCCGCTGTGGCGACCCCTGATTAATAAAGGGACTAAGCCGAAAAGAAAATGAATGAATGAATGAAGGAAGATGGTTGAAAGACTGTGGAGGCAAACAAGAAAAACAACTAGACGACAGAATAAAGACTTTATGGTAAAAGTCCACAAAAAAGACAAACAAAGAATGTTTTGGAACTGAGCCCCCTCCTACAGAGTGAATTCTGAAGACTCCTAACCAAATTTAGAGGAAGAAGTTGGATCAGGCGAAGGGTTCAAAAACAGCCTCCATTGGCATGACAGAACAGGCAGAGGATTCAGAAATGGACTGGGTTAGAGGAAATGAGTCATGAGAGTAAATTAACTTACAGTAGCCTCTGGCCCCAACATACTGTGGCTTCTGTATATCAAAGAGAAACCAAAACTTTATGTAGCGTTACCAACTCATATTGTATTAGAATCATGACTTGAAGCTGCATTGATGCATTTCATGAATACATGGACCACTAATTTTAGGCTAATTTAAAGAGCCCTGAACATTGGCGCCAGTGGTGTAGTGGTTAGTGCGTCAACACATGCACTCCGTTGCTCACGGCGACCCGAGTTCGATTCTGCCTTGTGGTCCTATGCCGATCCTTCCCCTCTCTCTGCTCCCCATGCTTTCCTGTCTATTCTCTCTACTGTCCTATCTAATAAAGGGTGAAAAACCCCGAGAAAAAAAAAAGAGCCCTCTCCCAAAAAGGATACCTGAGGAATTTCCTGTGAAACTGAACTGACAAATACTAACATATCTTCTGGTCAAATGACACTGCAAGTGTTCACACTTAGCTGATGATTGATTATAAAGCGTGTTTGGCATGCTTTCTCAGGAGAAAGCCCTGAGCTCGTAAGATCATCGAGCCTGGGGCTCCCTCTCATTTGCAAGGCGAAGGGGAGTTTGAGCTCAGATAGATCTCGAGAACTCCCCTGCTGTAGTAGCTAATGAACAGCTAGTGATTGATCTTAAGAGATAGCTACTTACTAGGAGTTAAGTTGCATGTTTTTGGACGGTGGGAGGAAACCAGGGAACCCAGGGGAAACCCACGTGAGCATAGGGAGGACGTATAAACTCCGCACAGAAACGTCAGCTGGCTTGGTAAGGCTAGAACCAGTGACGTTATTGCTGTGAGGCAACAGTGCTAACCACCGGGCCACCATGCCACCCATCTAGGAAAAGAGGAGGAGTAGGGGTGGAAGGGGGGATTCTTCAAAACGAAGATGGCTGGGATATGGAACTTTTATAGTGATATGGGGTAATTATAGCAGCTTAGGAATCGTTTGATTGGTGAATCATAAATTGGATAATGCTGGACCAGCTGCAAGCAATCATAAGCACATGATCCTCTTGAAATTAGTTTATAAATAAACTTCACTCGCTGTCACATCTTTTTTTGTTGTGTTCTGGATCTTTTTTATAAATTTTGGATCCTGCTGTTTATGATATTTTGTCCTGAAGTGTTTTGAATGTGTCTTTATTTGTTTCTATATCAGATGGTTATGCTAACCTTATTTAATTTCTAGTTTTGTCAGTGTGTATGGCCTTAGCTGATCACATCAAAATGATTAGCCTTCCTGCAAATTTTCTTTTTCAAAAATTTCCCAAATTAGGTTTACCAGAGCCAGACTTTTAAACAGTATTTTCTATATATTTTTTTTCTTCTGGAGAAAGTCTTATTTGTTTTGTTTCAAAATAATTTTTTGAAAACTATTTTAAGATCAATATTATCAGTACCCTTAAGCATTTTTTCCTGATTGTCTACAGATCAAACCGTCACTATACAATGACTTGCCTAATTACCCTAACTTACTTTATTAACCCAGTTAAGCCTTTAAATTGCACTTTAAGCTGAATACTGTCTTGAAAAAAAATCTAGCAAAAATAATATATACTGTCATCATAATGGCAAAGATAAAAAAATTCTTTCAGTTAAACAGAAATTGGGAAAACAAATATAAAGGGGGATAATAATTCAGGAGGGCTAATAATTTGACTTCAACTGTATGTCTGTTTTTAATTAAATTAATACAAGATTATCCCCCTAATTTCTCTTCGTCTGCACTAAATCATGACAAAAGCACAGTAAAAGGTTCAAGTCTCTGCCCTCACATCCTATAGTTTCAGCATAATTGGCTGATTACTTCACTTTGGACACTCAACTTGTTAAATTACCATTATTATCAATACCAGAAAATATTATCTTGTGATCTCTTACAAACAGCAACAAATTCTCAACACAGAAATAAAAAACAGCATTCATACAGTTGTAAGCATTCGGTTTAATTGAGGTTGTAGACCAATGCTCAAGGGTCCAATCCTGTTCCTTAAGGCCCACTGTCCATCAGAGTTAAGCTCCAACCCTATATTAAACACACATAAAGATGATAATCAAGGACATCAAATGTGTTGTTGTAATGTAATGTAATGTAATGTGTATTTATATAGCACATTTATTGTGTATGGTCATACACCCAAAGCGCTTCACAATCATGAGGGGGTTCTCTCCACACCACCACCAGTGTGCAGCATCCACTTGGATGATGCGACGGCAGCCACAGGACAACGGCACCAGTGCGCTCACCGCACACCAGCTATTGGTATAGTGGAGAGACAGTGATAGAGCCAATTCGGTGGATGGGAATGATTGGAAGGCCGATTGAGGGACTTTGGCCAGGACACCGGGGTTACACCCCTACTCTTTACGAGAAGTGCCATGGGATTTTTAATGACCACAGAGAGTCAGGACCTCGGTTTAACATCTCATCCGAAAGACGGCGCCCACTGACAGTAGTGTCCCCTTCACTTTTACTGGGGCATTAGGACTCACACAGACCACAGGTTGAGCCCCCCTTGCTGTCCTCACTAACACCACTTCCAACAGCAACCTAGTTTTCCTAAGTGGTCTCCCATACAGGTACTGACCAGGCTCAGCCCTGCTTAGCTTCAGTGAGTAACTGCTCTTGGGCTGCAGGGGTGATATGGCTTGTTGTTGGTTGGCGTTAAACTTTGCAGGAGCTTGAACTTCCATTGGACACTTCAACCAATGCTAACATGTTTAGAAGAAGCTGTCATGCTGCCAAATAATCAAGACAGGTGTAGGGTCCTGTATCATTGAAACCTGAGGAAGAGGGTCTGGATTGGTTGCTGAGTGACCCTACTGACTCCTAGGGTATTAAGAATTTTTCTGTCAATCTATTTGCAGTGGATATTTCTGAATGTAACCCTCAAGTGAGCAGCAGGGAACAACTGCTTGATGTGGAATTCAAGATTGGGGTACAAAGTGTACAACAAGGCACTGGAGCATGACATCTATGCTTAAAGCAAGATAGAAAATAGCAGTTTAACATGCTAGAAAGACCTGAAAAGTGGAATGTAAGACTGCATATAAAAGACCCAACTCATGTGCTTAGGAAAACACAGTAGAGGAAAAAACATATTTTCTAAATGTAAAGGTAGTACACCCTGGTATAACTGTTGTGGTATTGAGCCCCAGAAGTAGAGCACCATGCTCCTGGGGCATAAGTATGAGGAATAAATTATTGTATTCCTAACATTCGATTTAGCTGTGTTGAAACTATCCAAAATACACCTTGAATGGCCTAGCACTGCACACACATACCATTTTGTTTCCAAACAGTTTCTAAACATCAATCTTGTTCTACCTCAATGAAAATGACAATTGCATTTCGCATTGAGTACGGTTACATAGACACCAATAATCTGGTGTTAATATGATTAAGACCATACTCTGATTGAGAGTAAACAATTAATTCATGATCCAATTAAGGTCATAATCAAACTAAACAGAAACCACATGTGGAGTATGCCGATTTTAGTTGCATTATTGAAGTGCAGTACAGACATGTAAATATGGTTGGGTTTTGTTTGGGGTTATTTCGATACCGATGCTAAATCAATACTTTTAAAACAATACCAGTGCCTAAACGGTGCCTGAACCGTAACAGCTAACCAAAGCAAACTCTTTAGGGAGACTGGTTTGACGTGACGATTACACATTCCATGACAATTACACACTTTGAGACGATTGCACAATATAGGTGTGCTCTGAACTCTGAAAACCTCTGAACATATTTGACAAGTGATTGATTGAGTCCATGAAGGCCAGACAAAACAGCATCCGTAACCACAACAACGTTAGCAGCATGAATACATCAGAGATTCCAGTAGCAGAGCTGGTACGGATGTATCAAATTACAAGTAATGCTAATTAAATTCAAATTTCCTCCAAAAACTATGCAAGACTCACGCAATTCTGTCAAACGTAGCCTACCTATTTGATGCAAGAATATATATTTGTACTGTTTGATTCAAGAGGAAGAAAATGTGAAATAATTTTGTTTTCTGCTTTTGATGTCTTGTGATTCTTTGCATTTGATTCTGTAACTCTCTGACTAGTATGCATCAATAAAACAGAGTTAAACTAAAAAGTACCCTACCTAAAATCAATCATATATCACTGATCATGGGTGGCACAGTGGGTATAGCGCTGTCAGCTCACAGTAAGAAGGTGTCAGGACCGGGGATAGAACCCGGGTCTCTGGTGTGTTAGTGAAGTAGTATTTAACAATGAGCCACTGGGAGTTGAAGAACCCAATAAAGAAAACTTCTTGTATCCTTGTGGAGGTTTATTAAGAACCAAAAACAATAGTAGGTGACAGGCTTGAACCACAATAACCGAGCAAACAACAGATGAACTGAGTCTACTTAAATACAAAAAGCTAAACAAGGCACATGTGAAATCAATGAAAATGATTGCGGATACAAAAAGAGAAAAGAACGAAATGACGACATCTAGTGGACAAAAGGAACATTACAAGAAAAACTAAAATAACAAAGGGCAAAACCCTGACAGGGCCCCCCCCTCTAGGAACGGCTCCTGACGTTCTTGCTCAGAGACTTGAGAGCGTGAAAGTCTCGAATTAATTTAGGGTCCAAAATGTCCTTGGCAGGAACCCAGGAACGCTCCTCAGGGCCGTAACCTTCCCAGTCTACAAGATACTGCCGGGTTCTACGAACTTGCCGTACATCCAGAATCCGGCGGACTGTGTAGACTGGTTGGCCTCCAAAGGACCGAGGAGGGGGAGGTTTACCTGCCACAGAGAAAGGAGAAGAAAGAACTGGTTTAAGCAATGACACATGAAAGGTAGGGTTTATTTTTAATGATTTGGGTAAGTATAGTTTATAAGTGACCGGGTTTACTTTCCTGGCGATCTTAAAAGGGCCGATGAACTTTTGCGAGAGTTTTCTTGAATCCACTCGAAGGGGAATATTTTTGGTAGACAGCCAAACTCTTTGGCCAGAACGAAGAGTTGGAGCTGGCCTGCGCCTGCGGTTAGCCTGGTGTTGGTATTGCTGAGAAACCTTGAGGAGCTTGAGACGAGCCTTTCTCCAGGTTTGACGGCAACGTCTGATGAACTGGAGAGCTGAGGGAACTGCAACTTCTACTTCCTGTTCAGGGAATAGTGGCGGGGAAAAGCCAAATTGGCACTCGAAGGGGGACATCCCAGTTGCCGAAGAACGGAGGGTGTTATGTGCATATTCGGCCCATATGATGAAGCGAGACCAAGCAGTGGGGTTGTTAGCAGCCATGCATCTCAGGGTGGTCTCAAGGTCCTGATTAAGTCTCTCAGTTTGACCATTCGACTCAGGGTGGAAGCCTGAGGATAGACTTGCAGTGGCCCCTACGGATTGACAAAAGGCTTGCCAGAATCTGGAGGCAAATTGAGGTCCTCGATCCGAGACAACATCCTGGGGAATACCAAAGACTCGAAACACATGGTTGATGACTAATTCAGCTGTCTCTTTAGCAGTGGGGAGTTTGGACAAGGGAATGAATCTTGCGGCTTTGGAAAATCTGTCCACGATGACTAATATTGTGGTGTTACCCTGGGATGGAGGAAGTCCTGTGATAAAGTCCATGGATATGTGTGACCAGGGCCTGTGGGGTATGGAAAGTGAATGCAGAAGTCCCTGAGGTGAACAATGAGAACTCTTGCTCTGGTTGCAGGTGGGGCATGCTTTGACATACATGGTGACATCTTTCTTAATAGTAGGCCACCAGAACCGCCTCTGCAGGAACTCGAGAGTGCGGGTGGACCCTGGATGGCAAGTAAGTTGGGACGAGTGTCCCCATTGGAGGACCTTAGAGCGAACAACCCTGGGGACGTACAGACAGTCAGTAGGGCCGCCACCTGGGTCGGGGTCTTTAGATTGGGCTTTCCTTACGAGACCCTCCAGATCCCACCTAATGGGGGCAACAATCTTAGAACTGGGGACAATAGATCTCTTGAAGTCCTCTAGAGGGGACTTTGCATATACTCGGGACAAGGCATCTGGTTTGAGATTTTTTGAACCTGGGCGGTAGGTGAGGGTAAAATTAAACCGGTTGAAAAATAAAGACCACCTGGCTTGGCGGGGATTGAGTCGCTTCGCCTGTTGAATATACTCTAGATTCTTGTGGTCAGTGAGAACTTGAAATGAGTGTTTGGCCCCCTCCAGCCAGTGTCTCCATTCCTCGAGAGCTAGCTTCACTGCCAGTAACTCCCTATCACCCACGTGGTAGTTTCTCTCGGTGGGGGTGAGACGATGAGAGAGAAATGCACATGGGTGAAGTTTGTTATCCTCACCTCTCTGGGACAACACTGCTCCGATGCCCACCTCGGAAGCATCAACCTCAACCGTGAAAGGTTTGTCAGGGTTCGGAATGAGGAGGATAGGTGCTGATGTGAAGCGTTTTTTTAGCTTGATGAAAGCCTCTTCAGCTTCAGGTCCCCACTGAAACCCAACACCTTTCTCTTTGGTGAGGGCTGATAATGGGGCTGCCACAGTGCTGAAGTTCAGAATTAATTTCCTATAAAAATTGGCAAAACCCAGGAAACGTTGCACCTCTTTGACCGAGGAAGGGGAAGGCCAGTCCACCATAGCTTGGATCTTTTGCGGATCCATTTGGATCTGTCCGGGCTTGATGACAAAACCAAGGAATTGGACTTGGGTTACGTGGAACTGGCATTTCTCAGGTTTAACATAAAGGTGGTTATTGAGAAGACATCGGAGGACCTTGCGGACATGAAATATATGTTCTTGGAGGGAGCTCGAGAAAATAAGGATGTCATCTAGGTAGACAAATACAAACTTATTAAGCATGTCTCGAAGAACATCATTGATGAGGGCTTGAAACACAGCAGGAGCATTGGTAAGACCAAAGGGCATCACTAGATATTCGTAGTGCCCTGTGGGCGTGTTGAAAGCGGTCTTCCACTCATCTCCTTGTTTGATGCGCACAAGGTGGTAAGCATTGCGTAGATCAAGTTTAGTGAAAATAGAGGCCTCTTGTAGGATCTCAAAAGCAGTGGACATAAGTGGCAAGGGATATCGGTTGCGGATGGTGATTTTATTTAGCCCCCTGTAATCTATGCAGGGCCGCAGACCACCGTCCTTTTTCCCAACAAAGAAAAAACCAGCGCCTGCAGGAGAGGTGGATGGTCGAATGATTCCTGCTGCGAGGGATTCCTCAATATAATTCTCCATGGCAGTACGCTCAGGAAGGGACAAGGAAAAAATACTGCCTCTTGGGGGGCTGGAGTCTGGGAGAAGCTCAATGGCGCAATCATATGGACGGTGGGGCGGTAAGGAGGTAGCTCTCTTCTTGCTGAAGACAGCCTTGAGGTGGTGGTACTGGGCTGGAACTTGAGACAGATCTACGGGTTCTCGAGACTCGAAAATGGGGTTCAGAGGTTTCAGATTCAGACAGGTGGTTTGACAGGTGGGACTCCAGGCCAGAAGGGTTCCAGTAACCCAGTCAATGTGGGGATTATGTTGCAGCAGCCAGGGGTGTCCAAGGATAATTGGGAATTCAGGTGAGTGTATGAGGTGGAAACAGAGCTTCTCTTGGTGCTGGTGGATGGAAAGAGACAAAGAAGAAGTAAGGTGAGTCACTTCTCCCGGTGCTAAGGGTCTGCCATCCAGTGCTGTAACTGACAATGGTTCAGGAAGGGAATCGATGGGAATATTGAGTTCTTTTGCTAGGGTGATGTCCATGAAGTTTCCAGCAGCACCAGAGTCAATGAAGGCTTGCAGTTGGGATCTTTGGTCTGTCCAAGTGAGAGTGATGGGGAGGAACAAGCCACATTTGGAAGGTGAGGTGCTATATGTAACTCCCGTTACAGTCCTTCCTTGCCTGTACGGGACTGAGCGTTTCCCGAAAGCTGGGGGCAGGTGGAGCGAAAATGATCAGACATACCACAATAGAGGCAACACCGCTCCCTCATGCGGCGGTCTCTCTCCGTTGGTGAAAGGCGAGTCCTGCCCAACTGCATTGGCTCGGGATTGTCTTCGTGTACCAATAATGGGGAAGAGGAGGTTGGAGTGGACCCCTTGGTGGAGGTCGTGGAGGAATTCTGACGTCTCTCTCTCAGTCGATTATCTAGTCTAATTGCTTGGTCTATTAGAGACTCGAGATCTAGGGCAGGTTCCCTGGTAGCCAAATCATCCTGAATAATCTCGGATAACCCATTCTGAAAGCAGACCATGAGAGCTTCATCATTCCAGCCACTCCCTGCAGCCACTGTACGAAATTGAATGGCATATTCTGCCACACTGCCAGTCTCTTGTCGAAGGGTGAGGAGTTTTTTAGAGGCTTGCCTATCACTAAGAGGATGGTCAAAAACTCGCTTAAACTCTTGTTCAAAAGCCATGTAACTTGAGCAGAATGGTGCTTTAGCCTTCCATACTGCGGTGGCCCAGGAAAGGGCCTGACCAGACAACAGGGTGATCACATAGGCGATTCGGGCCCGATCTGATGGGAAAGATGATGGCTGTAACTCAAAGGTGAGAGAACATTGGGTCAGGAAACCATCACATGCACTAGGATCACCTGAGAAGTGTCGTGGTGGAGGTAGGCGAGGTTCCATCATAGGAGAGGGTGCTCGAGATTCTGATGAAGGTGCTGGGGTGGCTATGGAAGCTGGAGTTGAGCAGGTTGGCAATCTGTCCAAGAGTTGGCGAACCGTAGTCATAAGTTCAGAAAGTACCTGTGAGTGTTTGGCCATTAGGGCCTCTTGCTGTACTAGAACATTCTCATGCCGTTGGACGGTCGACTCATGTTGAGCCACTGTGGTAAGAAGCTCCTGGGAACTGGGAAGATCTGGGTTCATGTTGGCTCGGTTATTCTGTCAGGACCGGGGATAGAACCCGGGTCTCTGGTGTGTTAGTGAAGTAGTATTTAACAATGAGCCACTGGGAGTTGAAGAACCCAATAAAGAAAACTTCTTGTATCCTTGTGGAGGTTTATTAAGAACCAAAAACAATAGTAGGTGACAGGCTTGAACCACAATAACCGAGCAAACAACAGATGAACTGAGTCTACTTAAATACAAAAAGCTAAACAAGGCACATGTGAAATCATGTGAAAATGATTGCGGATACAAAAAGAGAAAAGAACGAAATGACGACATCTAGTGGACAAAAGGAACATTACAAGAAAAACTAAAATAACAAAGGGCAAAACCCTGACAGAAGGTTGCTGGTTTAATTGGCATTTCTGTGTGGAGTTTTCATGTTCCCCCTGTGTTGGCGTGGGTTTCCTCCGGGTGCTCCAGTTTCCCTCACAGTCCAAATACATGCGGTATTGGTGAATTGGGTAAGCTAAAATTGTCCGTAGTGTATGTGTGTGAATGAGAGTGTATGGGGTTTCCCAGTGATGGGTTGCGGCTGGAAGGGCATCCGCTGCGTAAAACATTTGCCGAATAAGTTGGTGGTTCATTCCGCTGTGGCGACCCTAGATTAATAAAGGGACTGAAAAGAAAATGAATGAATCACTGATGATGATATATGTACAGTGCCAACTCATGTGCAACAATTTTTTTCAGAAATCTAGTCACTACTGTACCGTATTCTGTCATTAATTTCGTAATGTGTTTCGTAATGTCGTAAAAAACCTAACAAAAACTATCTACTTCAAATAACTGTTTTACAGGTCTAAATTATATGTATATTTTTTTACCTCTCTTTATTATATATAAAAAATTTAATTGTTAGTGACCATACTTTTTTTCCATCCAATGTTTCCATTTTTAGATGACAAAAGACTGTTGAGCATGGTATAATTCTTTCTGAATACATTTCTAATATATTCATTCATTCATTTTCTTTTCGGCTTAGTCCCTTTATTAATCTGGGGTCGCCACAGCAGAATGATCCGCCAACTTATCCAGCATTTTGTTTTTACGCAGCGGATGCCTTTCCAGCCGCAACCCATTTCTGGGAAACATCCATACATTCCCATTCACACACATATACTACGGACAATTCAGCTTACCCAATTCACCTGTACCACATGTCTTTGGACTTGTGGGGAAAACAGGAGCACCAGGAGGAAACCCACGCAACCACGGGGAGAACATGCAAATTCCACACAGAAATGCCAACTGACCCAGCCGAGGCTCAAACCAGCGACCTTCTTGCTGTGAGGCGAACGTGCTACTCACTACGCCACCGTGGCGCCATTTCTAATATATCTATTACTGTATTTATCTTCAACAATACGACATAAAGAAATATCACATCATCTTTGGCTGTTGGTCTGCATTGTATATCAGAAACAGCAGCGTCTTTTGGTTGCACAGGTACTTTACATTTTTAAGGAATTCAGAGTATGACAAAAGCAGTCCATCATCATCACATAATTAACTAACTGTAATTATTCCATGGTCTGTTAAAATTCTTGATTCTGATTGGCTGGTGGGTGTGGTATATTTCGTTGAAACGCACAGGTAGTTCCAGTCAGTTTTGATCACAGTTCGAAATAAATGCGCTTCTCCCAAAGGTTTACAGTTACTATAGCAACTCGCTTGTGCTGCGCTTGAAATCAATGAGGTCTTTTAATGGCGGACGGGAAATTCTCAAAATTAGGAAAATACTCATAAACTATCCTACAAAATCAAGTTTTAAGAGTTTTTCAAGCGAGAATGTAGTTATTTTAAAGTCAAATCGGCAGTTTGTGTGCATGGATAGCGCGTCTTTAAAAATTTGGAAGCTCCAGGCGGTCAGCGGCAGCTCCGCAAACGGCTCCCCCTGAGGGAAGCTTCACGTCGGTCAGACCATCTGAAGACCCGCGGCTGGATCTAATCTCCTGCATCTCTGTTGTTAAATCGGTATATATAATTAATCTTTTGGTGTATGTAGCGGTCAGTCTCTGGACATTTGAACCTATATAATTTGTTCTCAGGTGTTTTTGACCGATCGCAAGTAAGTTTCATAATTAATTTATGACCGTAAATATCGGTCCGTGTATCATCCGTTCATTTGATTATTCCTTTTATTCTGGAAAACGAAACATCAGAAAAACAGTCAATATTTCGTTTTTCTGTTTATTCTGTAGGCACAAAAAAACGAAAGCTCTTCTGTTATTCTAATTATTAACTTAAAACGGAAAATTAAAACAAACACAAAACAAAAACGAAATAATGAGTCAAAAAACGGTCCGTGTACGTTTTGTTCATTTGTTTTCCGGTTGTAAACGGAATAAAGGAAAATGAAGAAAACCGCCGTTATTCCGTTTTTCTTTTGCTGACAAAAAAACGAAAAAACGAGATTTTGGCTGGATTTTCGTTTTTTTAATCTAGGGTTGGAAAATAAATAAACGACTACAAAATTCATTATTGACAAGTAGACATGCTGAAACGCCCATTTTCCTCTGATTGGCCAACCAAATCTGAGCTCGTGACGTCGTTCTCTTTCCGTTTACCAAACTAATAGTCCTCTGCGATGAGCAGCCGAGCTTATTATTATTATTATTATTATTATCACCATCATCATAATTTTTATAAATATACTACAAACTACATATATGTTAACGTATTCTATCATTTTAACCACAAAAATGCAAGGCATATAAGCACATATATGGCTATAATATTTATGATGTTATAGAACTTTATTTTCAGTCATTATTTTCAAATGATTGTATTTAGATATTTTTTTAATCAACGATACTTCTTTTAGATAAAGATAAATCAAAATGAGTTAGTAAATGATTGCTAAATTGCTTAAACAAACATTTATTTATTGTTATTTTGTTAATATGCTTTAAACAACATATAATAAACAAAATAATGCCAGTGTGATAGAAAGTAAATAATAACAACAGCACAAAAAAAAAATAAAACAAACACAAAACAAAAGTATGAATAATTACCTAAAATTCTAACAATTACAAACAAGCAAGACCTTTACATTAATCAAAAAAAAAAAGAAGAAAAGAAACTAGAACACAGTTTGACAGAAACATTTATAGGCAATACTTTACAGGCATGGCAACAGTTTCTCTGTATGTTAATAAATGCTTTATTCCTACAATTTTGTGAGTGAGGACTATGCTTTATAAATACCTTATAAACTGTATCAAATAAAAAATAAACCTTTCTAATCTTATCCAAAAATAAAATCACTACAGTTGATTTTGCAATTGCTGATTGTAGGAGTGTTAAAATGTCATACATTGTATACTGGCATTTGGCCACTAGGTGTCAGTACGATACTGTATAACTGTAAATTCAGTGCATTGGGCAAGTGTGATTGGTCTCAATCTCGTCTTCCTGATTATTTGTACACACCATGCTTACAAAGGCAGATTTCACACAGTTCATTTAATTTCTGTTTACTTTAAATAGTTGCTATATTTCCTCAGTACTTAACTCAATTTATTTTTATTCTACATAACACAGTGTTTATTTATTTATTTATCTATTGGACAAACACATTTGGATTTACTATTACAATTTATACATATAAAAAGCAATATAAGATTTTACTTGCATACTTTCACAGATTTATTTTAAGTAAAAAATATCAACTATATTAAAAATACTTTTATGGTGCAAAAATGGTTTCTCCTGTGTTTCCAATTGTCCAATTGTTTTTTAAATAATTGGCAGGAAGACGTCTGCCGTGAAAACCTTGTGAGCATGCCATGGTTAATCCTGAGCAAACACCTTAAAACCTCCTGTTACATTTTACCCCGCGTTACTTTGTGCCCCGCGCTCCCCTACTCCCCAGATCGTCATTTTTTATTACGATTTGTTAAAAGCATTTACGTCGTTGTCCTTTTTTATGAGCCATTTTCAGAAGCTTTAAATGCATGCGTATATATGCCGCAATAGATACCTGACTTTTTATTTAACAAACACTTTATTTACTCTGCCAATTTTAAGTTTTTAAGTCATTCAAAGTCAAAAGTTTTCCCACAATTTGTATAGAAATAATATAGGCCTAACTCAAATTGTGTGATGCATTTACCAGGCCTACTGGCCAAATAAGCTTTTCACATCAGGTGTTTATACACACAAATTAAGCAGTTTAAAGGTTTACATACAATTAAATGTTCCTTTGAAATTTTGGTGCACCAAATAACATTTATTTATTTTTTTTATTTTACATTATAATTTTATGCATGCAATAAATAATCCCGAATAGTTGAAAGTGTTACAATATTCTTTACATGTATTTTATAACTATGAACTTTATTTACAAAACAAATTATGAATTTGCCAAGAAATGCTCACTTCACTGTAAAATAATGTCCCCCACTTATGCAATAAACCTGGTGTCCATGAAAATATGTACACTCACATTAACACCAAAGTTGTGCTTTTGTAAAATAGACAAAATAAACAAGATGCGCTTTCTGCAAACTTATGCAGCCTCCATGAAATATAGCGCGACACAGCAATGAACCAGCTACTTGAGACGAAAAGAAATCCATGGAAACCTTCAAATGTATACAGCGTCGGTTGTATACAGGTGCCTGAAGCCTGCAGCCTATATAAGAGTTTAGATTTTTATAGTTTATATAAAATATATAGCCTAGGTTTATATAAACGCTTCGCTGATCATGCAACGCTACATTCTTCTTATTCTTCAGTAGATCCGTAAATTATAGTTTATAAACTGATCATTTATAAGGACTAAGCTATTAATAACAGTAATTCTCTGAAAAGGCTTGATTAAAGTCCTGTTTAAAGTCCTGTCCTGTTTCTACAATTAGGTCAAAGATAACTTTATTCGACATAGTGCGCTGATTTGTATGCGCCTCACCCGCTTTAATGAACGCACTTTCTATTATTTCAAGCAATAGTAAATATATAATGTAGCCTAAAATAATAACAGCAACAACAACAACAATTAATAATAAGACAGGCCTACTTTGGCGTTGCAATAAAATAGTATTAACTATCAAATAAATATTTACAATAGGCTTATAGCATATATATATCATTAAAATAGGAGAAAATAAAATAAAAACAAATGGTACCCTTTGTTATAGCCTAGCCCTGGGGCCCAATGTGTTCTTATTCTGGTCGTCTAACAACTATTAAAATAAATTAAACAATAAAAAACACAAGTAAATGATAATAATAACAATAATAATAATATTAATTAAGCCTGCTAACTGTGTGTGGTTCAAATGATAGAATATGTAAACTTAGTTTATATTTATAATAAATAATAATAATTAAAAGCCTGCGTGCAGGACTTTTAGTTTGAGGGTGACGTCACGAGCTCAGATTTGATTGGCCAATCAGAGGAAAATGGGCGTTTCAGCACGTCTACTTGTCAATAATGAATTTTGAAGTCGTTTATTTGTTTTCCAACCCTAGATTAAAAACCGAAAATCCAGCCAAAATCTCGTTTTTTCGTTTTTTTGTCAGCAAAAGAAAAACGGAATAACGGCGGTTTTCTTCATTTTTCTTTATTCCGTTTACAACCGGAAAACAAATGAACAAAACGTACACGGACCGTTTTTTGACTCATTATTTCGTTTTTGTTTTGTGTTTGTTTTAATTTTCCGTTTTAAGTTAATAAGCAGAATAACAGATGGGATTTTGGTTTTTTGTGCCTACAGAATAAACAGAAAAATGAAATATTGACTGTTTTTCTGATGTTTCGTTTTCCAGAATAAAAAGAATAATCAAATGAACGGATGATACACGGACCAATATCGCACTGATCCTGCGTGTTTGGCTGATTGCTTTTGTTTTAAAGAAGATCAATAAAGCAGAATGTTCTCCTACCTGTCCTGGTATGTTCTTTCATTATGCAAACTTTACCTATATTTAACAGCAGAGATTTTGGCTGCTTCAAAGACTCTAGAATACACTTTCTTGTCAAGACAAAGCCAATATACAGATCCTCCCTCGTCAGAGAAGCAGTAGAAAGTTGACAAAAGAAACGTGTGTCTGAGAATGTGTTATTTATCCACCTGTGATCGGACTAATCTTATATTAGCAGATATAAAGAGCACGTGCGCTCTCTCTCCCTCTCTCTGTCTGCCTGCCTGCCTGTCAGCCTGTCACAGCTGATTCAGTGGAGGTAGAGCCCTGCATTTGAGCCCGAGCCCGTCGGGGCCCGACTTTTTTGTGCCCCTCGGGCCGGGCTTCGGGCCTATTTTCACGTCTTAGCTAGCGCGCATATCGGGCTTCGGGCCTGCTCCATAATCAAACGTCAAAAAAAGTTTAATGACATCTTATGCGCGCCGTCCAGAAGCGCCAGTGGTGCCTTGCCTATAGAGATTTCTAACCACGTGAAACTGTGAAAAACGAAAGAGGAAAGGTCTGGTCAACTTTTCAAATAGTGACGACTTTAAATGATGAGCCTAGTGATTATGCACAATGAACAACATTTAAGTCCAAGGGGCCTGCGGTACGCACAAATCCAGCACTGCCCCGCCTCCTTCCCCCGCATCATCTAAAGAAACACATATGCTTATACTGTCAAAGGCTACATTATTTAAGAGCAATTATTATGACATAATTCGTTTCCTTTTTTATTTCTTATATAAGACATAATCTTTATAATTATGGCATCTTAAAAAATTGCAAATATATGTCAGAAGATTGTGATATGCTACAATCATTAGTGAAGCATTAATTAAATCCTTACACTTTGCACTGACCGAAAATCCTCCACCGCACAGCTGAGCAGTAGACGGGATCTAATCAAAAATATAATTAGTAAATTTCTGCTAGAAAAAAAATATTTTTTAAAAACGAATTTCGTATAGTTTCGTATAGTCTATAGTCTAATAAGTTTTGTTGGTCAGTTATTTTCTAAATAAAATTGAAGTACGAATAACTTCTAAGTGAAGTGCTTAAAAAAAAAAACCTCCGCTAATGCGTCTACAATGCCAAAACACAAACTGGATTGTTAACTGGCTACCTCGAATCGATCGCATTAAATATGCATTTAATTAATGCTCTGCTGTTAATATTATATTACAAAACCCCTGTCAACATTTTTAACATAAGTCATTAGTTTAAAGATTTTGTCTTATGATTATGACTTCTTTCCTCCGTCTCACTCGCGGTTCATGTATGCAGGCTATTGTAAAAATGTATATTATATAAGAACTATTAATAACTGTAATTTTCTAAATGGAAAAAAGTTGGTTTGTTAGTTGTACACTAATTTATTAAAACTATAGCCTATGTGTTGAGTTTATGACGCATATCCAGGACGGAGGCGGTCAGCATCAGGGCAGGTTTGGCAACTCATCTGTCTCAATCTGCAATATTCTTTGCTTCTTTGGCAAACGTGTTGTCGGCACGTGTTACCGTCCCGCGAATTAACAAATATGTTTGCACATCAGGGGCCGATCACTCCGAGCGCACCTGTCCGTTCCAAAAGCGCGACGCGCGCGTATACTGCCTTTATGTTGTCAAGAGAAAAAAAGGAGCGCGGTGCGCTTTTCATACAGCTCTAGATAACTTGAAACAGCCACCACAGGTCTCTCCTCCATCATCAAAGGTTTTCCGTAAAATAACAAACAAAAAAACTCCAATAATTTCTCTAAATCATTCTGATAAAAAAGGAAACGAAAAATATCAGTTCTCTATTAAATACAAATCTGGTCTATTTTAATGGCTGCATAAAGGCTAAGATGTTTGGCGGGGAAAAAACGGGCTTCGGGCCAGACTCGGGCCGAAAGTTTTGATAATCTGTCGGACACGGGCCGGGCTTCAGCCTGTGCGTCTCGGGCCAGGGTCGGGCTCGGGCTTAGATTTAAGGCCCGTGCAGGGCTCTAAGTGGAGGGACTAAAAAAAATCAATCATGTAAAAACGGACAAAAATTCGGACAAATATTGCGCTGCAAACAGCAAAACTATTTTAAACTTATGCCTACCTTGGCAAATGACCATGGAATAAGCGGGATAATCAACGGCTTGCCGTGCGTTAAAGGATTTTAATGCACTTCTTCGCGGAGGCGACCACACTTCGCTGCGCGTCGTGTGGTCCTTATAGCCTCCACGTCGTGCATTAAAATCCTTTAACGCACAGCAATCCGTTGATTATCCCTTACATATAGCATTGTCATACCATGATTAAATGTAGACTTCCGTTTACACAAGACATTTCAATAATTCCACATAAAATACAGATGTGGTGTGATTTAAAAAAATAATAATTATTAAAAATATATATTATTCTACATTTGTAAATTATAATTACAGGGGAAAACGGGCATCAGAAGCAAAACTTACAATATATTGTTTACATAGCTTTAATATACATAATTAAAAGAATAAGTTAGTTAACATAAATCATATTTAAGGGGAACATTTTGAAAGTCTGCATTTGTGGATAAAGAATTTACCACGATGTGGTGTGAAATTACTTAACGTATTCGCATGCTAAACTGTAACGTTACGTTACTTTACTATTCATAGACATTGGCCGTACGTCACCTTACGTGATTAATATTCATTAATCGGCCTTTACCATAGTAGCATTGGTACGTTCGTGGGCGGGCTGTATGCTTACAGTAGAATAGTCCGCAGGACAGAAGCTCAGGTTGTGATTTCTAAACTAAACAATCAACACAGATCAGATATATCAGGCGCAATGGAGGATATAAAGCCTGAGGAGACGAATGTGGGGGAGCAGAAAGTGAGTATATATGAAGATTATGACATCAAACCGTTGCAGTCTTAAAGAGATTTGAGCTTTTCCGCTATAAAACAGTATTTACACACTCGGATAAGTCACATAGAATCCATGACACATTAAGTAAAAAGCGATCTTACTATAAAAACCTGCTTTAATATCACTGGAAGAATTAATGTTAGCTTTATGTTCTGTCTTGTTGGTATATCTGAATGTAATTCAAAGCTGTGCTGCTACAGATGTGTAAAGGCCTTCTATGACCAAACATCAATATATTCTGATAGAACATTAAAATGACCAGCTGTAATGTGGATAATGTGGATAAAATAGATATATGGGTTGAAATGTGGCTAATAATAATGCTGCAGTTGGTTTGTTTTGTTACAGAGAGGGTTGTGATGTTAGCTAGCCATTAGCATGCGAAGCTAAGTTTACTGGTGCAAAGCCTTCAGTAACGTTATATTGACGTTAAATGTGTTTTGTGACCAACAGTTTCTCAGTTTGTGTAGACATAAGCTGAGGGAAGTCTGTATGAATTAACATGAAGATTTTATAATGTAATTCTGACACGACATACAATGAATAAAGCAGCATCATTTCATTCAAAATAATCAATACATTCTTGAAAGTTCTGAACCAACTGACAATTTTTGCTGGCCTAAAAAACAAATTAATACATACCAAATATTTGTGCAAATAGTATGATGTTTTATTGTAGGTGGTTATGGTTTAAGGAAATAAAAATTGGAGCTGTTGTAAATTTGACAGCCATGCTGGTATTGAAATTGAAGCACAAAACAGTTACATAAAAGTTATCTATAGACTAACATTTGAGAACAGTGGAAATTAAGAATATCCCACATTTCTGTTACATTTGTTACATTCTTTGGATTAGCCTTTTAACTATGTTTTATTAGACTGTAATACTTGAGTTCCCCTGTGAGGGACATGTTTTATTCTCTTGATACCTTTAGATTTTATTTATTTATCAATCTGAAACATATAGTTTTATTATTGGAAATAAGTAAATCTGATTCTTGCCATTAATGTATTAGCAATAGATGCTGGCATGGTGATAAGTAAAGAATGAAAAAAATTTGTTATCGCCAGTCTATAGTCATACCTTTATCAGAGGTGATGTTGGTGAAAATATCAGTGCTTTAACTTTCATCAAGTTTCCATACATACATTTTTTATTTTAGGCTATTAAACAGAAGTCCACCAAAATTATCAATTCCAGCGTTATGGATGTGACATTTGCAGTAAAAACTCATAACATAAATGCACAGAAAAGGTGTATGCTAACATTATATTGAAACATCTGTTTACATTTTCCAAAACAACTATACACAGAATTATGGGATCAGAAAAATATCACTCTGTAAACTATTTTTACACTTTAAATGAGGGAAATTAAACTCCACAAACCCAAAAGAAATAACGCTCATCTAAAGGATAAGAGTCGGCCTTCTATAGAACAAACATGATTGATTTTATTTTAATTTACATTTTTGCATTTATGAGGAAAAAGCTTCGTTATGGATGTAACATCTCTGTGTTATGGATGTGACAGATGTGAAATTTCCACTTGTGTGTCTTTCGATAAATCAAATATAATTGTTTGAAAACACTGAACGAGACATTTTTGAGTATTTCTAAAGCACTGTAAAATACAAGAACACACAAAAAAAAATTAAAAGGGTTTCGCTATTTTGGTGACAACTTAATTTTTTTCATGGCAAGGTTGACATTTGCATGGAATTGCTCATATCTAGCCATGTGCTCATTCCATTCAAATACATATAAAATATAATATTATAGTACTCAGGCAGCTCAGCATAACTGATTACAGCCCTTTTTGAAAATATTTTTTTACCCATTTCTTAGTCAATATAGACAATGTATTTTGGTGCATTTCAATAAAACAGATTTATTATACAGATTTATTAAAATAATATTTTAGTCACTGATTATCTTTAGAAATTAAAAGATAATACAATTAAATTCAAGCAAAATATTGCAAAACAAAATACAACCTACACAATTTCAACTAACTTTTTTCTTTTTCTTTTCTTTTCTTTTCTTTTTTCTTTTTTTTTTTTTGCTTCTCTTGACTTTTTTTCTCTTTTTAAAAAAAATCGTATTTAATATTTTTCTATGACAAATTTGGGTGTACTTGTTTTTGGACCATTATTGTAAGTAATTTTGTTAGATTAGCTCCAGATTTGGCTTCAGTTCTGACTAATCTAATGTATATACACAAATGTAATATTGTATAGCTTCCTATTAAAAATATTAATTTAAAAAAAGTTGTATTTAAAAGGGTGTACTTATATATGCTGAGCACTGTATAATGTTTCTTTAACCTGATGAGATGCAATGTGCATAAGCTACGTAATGGTAAAAAATACATTGTTTAGCTTCAACAGATGATAATAGCCTCAATATAACTCTATAAACCAACACACCAGCTGAAATGTTTTTTTTATATATATAATGTTTTTATAATTGTTAAATTCTGAAATACCTGAGTAAAAGTCCATCATAAAAATAATTTATTACATATGCTTTCCAGAACTGTCTAGTACTGATCGTGTTCTTAAACACCAGGCCCTTGCCTCCAAACACAACATAACATAACATGACATTTTTTACTTTATTAATCAATGTATATTTGTTAAAGCTTTTGTAAGTCATATTAGTTAAAGGAGACATCTTTGAAAAACAAACGTTCAAACACTAGACCTATCAGAAATCTATAACTACTAGAATGGCGAAGGAAGTCAATCAGCCAAAGCAATCAAGCTAATTTTAAATTAAGCTTTGGATGTCTGTTGTCATATTTTATGTGGGTGTTCACCTAAAATACAAGTTTTTTTGTAATATAGCCCATAATTGTTACTAAACAAAAACCTCACTTTGTCTGGCAAGCAGGGGAACTAAGTATTTTTACCTTAATGGAAAAGGCTGTTTTTGGGAGTCATTAGTCATGTCATGAAGTAATATTATGGGGTTTTTTTTTTCAGAAAGTTGCTAGGATACAGAGGCATGTGTATTCAAAAAAGCAGGAAAAAGAAATGCATGCGGTCAGTTTGACCGTTATACTGTAGACATTCAAGGTAGAAATACCTTAGTATTTACTAGGGTATAAAATTCAGTAATAAAAAAAGTAATGAAAGTCAGGGTCCCATAGTTATTGTAGTTAATACACAGTTATTAAATGACCTATTTTTTTAAGAAAAGATGTCAAAATGATTGCCTCTGTAGTTCTAGTGTTAAACAAAAATGCAGATTTCTAATGCATCTGAAAAAAGTAGATGCTGTAGCCATTGTCTTCAACAACATGAGTGCAATCAAGCAGACTGATATAAACATTGAAAAGTACCAATGAAAGTTTGACTAATGACTGGAGGCTTGCATGCCCGCTGATTTTAAATAGTTAAATCCTTACACTGAATGACTGAATTACATACAAACTCTTGCAGAAACATGCATATTACCACAGTGTGTTTTAAAATCATCTTAAACTATTAGAGCAATAAGCTCTGAAGCTGCGGTTTACAGTCCAATTAGATCAGCTGAGCTCATTGTTAGGCAAGCTGCATGAAAAGAAGGAAAAAAATGGTTCTCACACAATTAATATAGCCTAGTTAATTTTGTTGGCATAATGCATGTAAGCATAGCAACACAATATTCAATGCAGTGATACATTAATTATTTTTTTTGTTACACCACATTGACATTCTTGCAATAATCCCCTAAAATTATATTAAAATTGATTAGAACCAAAAAGATTAGACTCGGTCCTCAAAATAGAGAATGTATGCAAGTAATTTGCTTATTATTTTTGAAACTGTAACCTTTTTGAATTCATTTAAACCACATGGACACACACACAAAAAAAAAAAAAAGAGCGTCACATCATTGACTCAAATACAGACATGCACTGCAAATAGCAGTTGCATTCCCTCTGCAGAATAATCCCAATCAATCTAACATTATGAATTAATTCCAAACAGAGATAGAAGTTGTGGCGAAATTGTTTTCATATTGCAAAATAAAAAAAATAAAAATACTGCAATGTTACATTTTTTCAATATTGTGCAGCCCTAATTCATAGTTTCCCTGGATCTTTTGTCTATAATTAGCTCGCTTCTGACAAGTCTACATCTGTTTGGTTTATGTCTTTCACGTGATGAACGAATGACTCAAACCCAAAAGACTAAAAAGACTAAAAAGGAACTAATCTTTTCTCCTGCCCATTGTGTGCATGTGCGAATGAATGAATCAATTCAAAAAACAACAACAACAACAACAAAAATTCAAAATGAAGGAATCCTTCAGGAATGATCCATCACTACTATTACTACTACTAACACTACTATTAGATATATAACAATGATTTAATAGCACATTAAAGAAAGTACACAAAAGAAAATTTAGGCTTTGTTTTGTGATCTTCCAGCATAAAGAGAACAGAAGATGACAAAAATTGTTGACAATATACTATAATTTCTATAATACAATCTGATATATCGGGTCCACAAAAACATTGAGGTCTGATATAGTAATCTTGTCATGGGTGTATGTTTATTGAACAATTTACAATGACTTTGAATGCAGTTCAATCAGAATGAAGAACTATCAGTTTTATTACAAGCATGTTTGAAACAGTGCATCCAGAAAGTATCCATAGCGCTTCACTTTTTCCACATCTTTTTTTGTTACAGCCTTATTTAAAAATGGATTAAATAAATTTATTTCCTCGATTTTCTACACACAATACCCCATAATGACAATGTGAAAAAAAAAATTTAACTGCAGCAAATTTATTCAAAATTAAAAACCTGAAAAATCACATGAACATAAGTATTCACAGCCTTTGCCATGAAACTCTAAATTGAGCTCAGGTACATTCTGTTTCCACTGATCATTCTTGAGATGTTTTAGCAGCTTAATTGGAGTTCACCTGTGGTAAATTCAGTTGATTTGACATGATTTGAAAAGGCATACCTCGTCTATATTACATATATTACACCTTATTCTTCAATGCGGAAGCGTGCTTGTTTTCGTGATTGTTTTAGAACTTCTGATTCAGTTGCCTGTGGGAGAAATCACTAGGAATAATACACGGCAGAAAATGGTCTAACTACTTGCTCTACAAACAAGTGTTTGCATGACTATACAGACAAAATAGAATAATATAATAAGAAAATGTCAGTTTACAACATCAAGCAGCAAAACGAATGAATGGAAGTGAAAAAGACCGGAGGTCTCGAGCCTAAATATTCAAATGGCTGCGCCAGCTCGTACGCAGAGAATAAGGTCCCAGGGTTGACAGTGCATGTCAAAGCACAAAACAAGCATGAAAACAAAGTAATTGTCTGTAGACCTCTGAGACAGGATTGTCTCGAGGCACAAGGCTGGGGAAGGTTACAGAAAAAATTCTGCTCTGAAAAATCCAATGAGCACAGTGGCCTTATCCATAAGTGGAAGATGTTTGGAACCACCAGGACTCTTCCTAGAGTTGGCCGGCCATCTAAGCTGAGTGATCGGGGGAGAAGGGCCTTAGTCAGGGAGGTGATCAATAACCCGTAACTCTCTCTGAGCTCCAGCGTTCTTCTGTGGAGAGAGGAGAACCTTACAGAAGGACAACCATCAGTGCTGCAATCCACCAATCAGGCCTGTATGGTAGAGTGGCTAGATGAAAGGCACTCTGAGCTCCAGCGTTCTTCTGTGGAGAGAGGAGAACTTTACAGAAGGACAACCATCTGTGCTGCAATCCACCAATCAGGCCTTTATGGTTGAGTGGCTAGATGAAAGGCACTCCTTAATAAAGGGGACATAGCAGCAGCCTGGAATTTGTCAAAAGGCATCTGAAGGACTCTTAGATCATAAGAAACTAAATTCTCTAGTCTGATGAGACTAACTTTTTTAGAGTGAATGCCAGTCGTTACATTTAGAGAAAACCAAGCACCGCTCATCACCAGTCTAATACCATCCCTACAGTGTAGAATAGTGGTGGCAGCATCATGCTGTGGGGATATTTTTCCACAGCAGGAACTGGAAGACTAGTCAGGATAGAAAAAAAGATGAATGGAGCAAAGTACAGAGACATCCTGAATGAAATCCTGCTTGAGAGTGCTCTTGACCTCAGACTGGGGCGACGGTACATCTTCAATGACCCAAAGAATACTGCCAAAATATCAATGGAGTGGCTTCACAACAACTCTGTGAATGTCCTTGAGTGGCTCAGCCAGAGCCTATACTTAAATCCTATTGAATATCTCTGGAGAGATCTGAAAATGGCTGTATACCGTCGCTTCCCATCCAACCTGATAGAGCTTGAGAGGTACTGCAAAGAGGAATGGGCAAAAATTCCCAAAGACAGGTGTGCTGAGCTTGTGGCATCATATTCAAAAAGACTTAAGATTGTAATTGCTGCCAAAGTTGCAACAACAAAGTATTGAGCAAAGGCTGTGAATACTTATGTACATGTGATTTTTTTCAGGTTTTTAAATTTTGAATAAATTTGCAACAATTTAAAAAAATCTTTTTTCACATTGTCATTATGGGGTATTGTGTGTAGAATTCTGAGGAAATAAATCAATTTAATCCATTTTGGAATGAGGCGGTGGAAAAAGTTAAGCGCTACGAACACTTTCATGATGCACTGTATCTTCTGATTTTATTTATAACTGAAGTTCTTCTAAAGAGTATGTGGCCAACATGCATTATGCAGTCGTTTCATCATTTCGAAGTTATGTTTTGGGATAACGTCTTTGAGAAACATTTTTAATGGTGTTAATATGGCTCAAATGTACTGCTGTGTTAAAAGTGTGATGCGATTTTTGTTTTCTCTTAGGATGAGGAGAATAAGATCTGTCTAGAGAAAATGGAGGAAGCCAAACTGAAGGCCAAATACCCACACCTGGGTAATAAACCTGGAGGGTCCGATCTCCTCAGAAAAAGACTGCAGAAGGGGGTAAGATTCATTCACACTTTCTTTTTTTATCCTCATTGGTGGGAGGATGGATTTATAGACCATTTCAATTTGGTCATATCATTGTCTCATGAACATTTTCTGCTTGTTATCAAACTATTTCATAACTGTAACAAGAGGCAATTCAATCATAACTTAATGTTAAAACAGATATCGTAACATTTTAGCAATATCTGTCTCTTTTTGTATTCTCAGAAGCTATCGAAAAAAAATTGTAAAACAGGAAATACGTTGGGACCATTGTTTTTGTTTACATCCCTCAAAATGGTCTACACCAGGGGTGTCCAAACTACGGCCCGCGGGCCATCTGCGGCCCGCAATCAGTTTAGTGGCGGTCCGCGAGGCTTTTTATAAATATTAAAGAGCCCATATGGTGGGTTGAGAACGGTTAAATTTCACTTTTTGAAGTCCCAAACAACAGGATGATATGTATGCAAGGTTAAAAAACACTTTCGATGTCTTATAATATCTATTTATTTTTACCTCATTTTCCCACCGACTCCCATATGAATCGTCTGAGCGAGTCTTTTTCCCCAAGCACCTCCTTTCCGTGACGCTACCACGTCACGTCACCACGTCACGCCCGTGTCAGCAGCCCGATGCCAGAACATATTAAAAACAAATCACTGCTTTTGTACAACAGCGTATTGCTATATTCTTCATCATAACAACAAACATTCAGTAATAATTAACACTTCATGGACTATTGTAAGCCAACAAATAGTTACATTCGGCAGTAAGCTAAATGGCTACCGCTACATGCTGCACGGAGCAAACACAATACAGACAACTACATCCATATTTACCTTGTTACGGTCAACAAGACTGGAAGAACACGCAGGTCCAAATAAACTGGGTATTGATTAGGGCTGTAACGATACACCAAACCCACGATTCGGTTCGTATCACGATTTTTGACCCACGATTCGATTCGTATCACGATTTTTTTCGTGAGAGGTGGGATTTTTTTTTTTTTTTACAATATTTTTTATCAAATAACATTTGACAAATCTTTATAAACTGAACACCAAAGAACAAGATTAACCATGCAAATTATTAACTATATAAATAGCCAAATATAAAATAAATAAATAGACAAAGCTATAACACTTCTGTTTTTTTTGTAACAAAATACTGTTGAAAAACAAACAGAACTAAACTCCATTGTGGAGATGATTCGAGCATGTTAAAAATTCTTTTTCAATCAAGTTCTCTTACATTTAAGAGATGTAAACTTTACCTGACAAATGTGGCAGCATGTGGAGGAAACACAACTCATTTATACAAAGCGCACAAGAATGAGGCTGCCAAAATGGCCAATGCAGTATGAAAAAATCGAGCGCAGAAGTCAGACGAACAGGTGCAGCCATCAATTAGTGATGCATTTAAGCGATGCACAAAATATAGGAGGGACAATGTGGTGGAACAAATGCACTGATGCAGTAACCAAGAATCTCTGCGAAAAAAATAGTGTCTTTCAATACTTTTTTTTTCTTTCGGAGACCTCGTAACCACACCCGAAAGCTATAATGAATTGTCCGGACGTACATATTTCTCCAAAACAGCTATTCTACGAGCCTACAAACGTATCCGTGGTGAGCTGCAACAGCCCAATTCCACCACAGTCAAGTATTTTTCACTTACAACAGATGTGGTCGAGTACAGAAATGACACTTTACATGTCGCTAACTTTCCATTTCATTGACACGGAATGGACACTGGCGTCAAAATGCCTCCAAACTGAACCTAGCTGTGCCCAATTGTGCTCAATTGAGAAGATGGAGAAAGCCCGCACGGACCGTGCCCTTTCTGCTGTGAACTATTAAATTCTTATTTTCCCCGGAGCGGAACACATTTTCACCGCACAGTTGGACAGGCACAAACAAAAATATAATTCATACATTTTTCTTGGACAAAATAGCTTTTTGAAACGAATTTCGTTAGGTATAATTTGTATATTAATTGTGAGGTAGTTTTGGTTGGTCAGTTAACTACTAGCCTAGATAAAAAAGAATAATGAATAACCTTCGCGGTGATGCGCTTCAAAACAAGCGCGCTAAATGCTTCAGCGCCAAAGTTGCCGTGAGATTGTGTTGGTTTGGTAAATAAAATAGCTTAAATAAAATTAAAGTTAAATATTCATAGTTTCAGAGAACCCCATATTAAAGTCGGGACATCTGGTGAACGCCCATCCCTCTCTGTGCAGCCAGATTAACAGTGTGAGCAAAGCATCTTATATGCGGAAAAAAAATATGCTGTATTATATGCTGTCACTAGCACTTACGGCATATTGTGTGGGTCTTGTCGAGCAATTGCCATCCTTTATCTCCACTGGGTAGCTGAAATGTTGCTATACTGCTGACTTATATGAAGAGGGAGGGTCTGCAATCTCTGGGATAGTTGCCATGTTTCCTCACGTTCTTCTTCAACTTGCTCAACTTTCGCAGGAAGGCGTTACATGATTGAAAAGTTAGTCACGGGTGTGTCGCGATTCTTCCTTATCAAATCGCGACACAGGATCGTGGATATTAGTGTCGCGATTTCGGTTTCATATCGCGTATCGTTACAGCCCTAGTATTGATCCATCCTTTAACAACAACCGTGCAACAAATCCCGCGTCGTAAGCTGGTAGATTTGTGTAGCTCTCTTCAGAGAGATGACGTGAACACAGCACCGTGTTGGGGATGTAATTCTCAGGTATTTTACCAAAAATAAACCTCAACCACTCCAGGTAGGGAAAAGAGATTTCCAGGTAGGGAAAATAACACAGCTTTTCCCTCGCACTTCAGAGCACAGCGTCCGCGGGTCATGATTTAACCGGAATGCTGATAAGTTTAGTAAAGTTAGCAGCAGTCGTGTTTTCCGGATCGATAACTCATGACCGAAACATTGTTCCTACACAAATAGCACCTCTTTTCAACCGTCGCAATGTATACAATCACCTACAACCTTATTTTCCTAAAAATGAGCTTTGCCTATGCGCTGGACGCATTATATTAAACTCTGTGTGCAGGCGGCAGAGACCGATCCTTAGGGACCGTCTACAAAGAGCAAAACGCGAAAACCAATACTACAAAAGCTGTCAATAACTTCTCTCTAAATCTTTATACTGCCATCAAACAGTATAAAGATTTACTTAGATATTACTCAGATCACACGTCACTGCTGTCCCGCTGGTTATGCTACAACACTTACTGCAATTACTTACTTACAAGGCACTTACTGTCTTCCACTTTTTCTTCCTGTCTGTGGGCGGGGCCGGGGAGTTCAATTTTCCCGGGGTCTGCGCGCGCAACTAGTATGTTTCGCGTTGACGTCAAGCCGAAACGGCTGAAGACTCTTCTAATAACGATTCATTTAAACAACAATGAGTCGACTCTTTTATAGATGAATCAATCGTTTTAAACACTTTGCACTTTCAGATTTAAGCCTCAGCTGGACATTTCACTTTACTTAGAGCTGTGTAACACACTGCATGGAAGGTCATTTTCAAAAATCCATAATATGGGCTCTTTAAACTTTTTTAAAAGAACAGCGACACCTGCTGAGTGATGAGAAGAATGACAGCAAAACATTGATCTCCCCACTTAACACCACTTGATCGCCACCACTTAACATCACTTTCACATGACTGTGTCTCTTGTTCATACCTGTCAACCCTCCCGTTTTTCCCGGGATTCTCCCGTATTTTGCAGATCTATCCCGCTATCATCCCGTAAATGTATTTTCCCGTATTTCTCGGGAAATGATCCCTTATTTTGACATCCCAATGTTGACAGGTTTGCTCTTGTTAGAGAATTATGTTTGCATTAGTACGTCTAACAAAAATAAACATAGATTTCATTTTAATGCTGTCACATAAACACCTGACATTGGGTGAAATTTTTTTAAATGACAAAATCAGACATTGGCTAAATGAAAAATAAGGTTGTTAGAATAGTGATAGGCCATTTGTATATATTTCTGACATCCAAATTTTTCATTTATGTCTGTGGCAAGCGTATGTATGCTTACCCTGTATTTTAGCTCTCTTTTAGCAGTCTGCTGTCTCTCAGTTTCTTCACAGCCTCTAGTGAAGGTGTTGTTCTCAGTCACTTTGCACTTCCTGATTTTTATCATTCTTTGGATGTTTTGCCATGTCTGGATTTGTGTACTTGTTTTTGTGACATATCAGGATACAAATCTTTATGATGACATGGGTATGACACGAGTAGACCTATTACAAGAAGGTGGTGAATTATAAGGACATTGCTGATGTCCTCGTTTCTCAAGAAGCTTCTAAATCACACAGAATAAGTTTGTTTTGGGTTTATGGGTAGGGCGATAGAAAATGCAGCTTGTACAGTATAAAAGCAGTTTAAACCTACAGTATGTAATGTCCCCACAGTTTACAAAATCAAACCTGAGTGTGTGTTTTGTGTTTTAATAAGAAATTATTGTTGCATCTCTGGATTCAGGACATCATAGGGCGTACTCAAACTAAGTGCAGTTGCCTTTAACCGTGCCGAAGCGCAATTGTCCCCCCCTTTCCTCTCCCCCGACAGCCTACACTGACTCTGCTTTTGCTAACATAGGCTCATTGTGAAAACGTAGCCCTATGTACATTTCTGGAGATCGTGAATTATGTAGCCAGAAGTATGTATGGCTGGATTTCATTTTTTAAATGAACACTCCTTTTCGTGCTTACCAGCTGACCGCTTACCTCCGTATGGACGGCATTCTGGCATTTGGACTTTGGTGGACTTGAGATGGAGAGAGGAGATGACCCTGATGACAGGATTGAGTCCGGTGAAGAACTTCTGAAGGGCTTTTCTTTTTCTGAGTTGCTTTTTAAATTTGTCAGTTGGGTTTAGGGAAGTGGGTGGGCGGGTCTGTGCTTTTTATAATACTATTGGTTGGGTTTAGGGAAGGGATAGGGTGGGTCAGTCGATCGGTCAGTTAATCAATCAGTCAAACAGTCAGTCGACAGCGGACTCTGGGGGATATATGAGGGAACAGCAGGTGCAAATGGCCCTCGCGAGAGAAATTTGAGATCTCAAAAAGTGTACACAGCGGCCTCTCATGGATTCGTGAAAACAAAAACTGCCAAAAAAATGTAACTCCTGGGACATATTGGATGGTCTTCAGAAATGTATGTAGAGGTACGTTTTTAGAATGAGCCTTCTGAGCACGCTTACATCATCGATGATGTGACTGTTCAGTTTAACAGGAGGAGAAGCGCTTTCACTCAGCACAGTGGAGATTGCGGTAACACTTTATTTCGATGGTCCATTTGAGTATTAGTAGACTGTTCAGTTAATATATGTTGATACTGACATTCAACAGACATTTAACTACTATAAAGAAACTTTGCTTGTACACGTCAACTTACACTAACCCTAACACCAACCTAACATTCTACATATAATCTGATGAGAATTAGTTGCAATGTAATTTGAATTTAACAAACGGACCATCAAAATAAAGTGTGACCTAGATTGTTTAGTCGTTTGGGATGCAGTGACATGCAGTAAAATATTTTGCCAGATTCACCACTTTTGACGCTCATTAATGTGTATGAAAATTCATCATGCTGCACAAATTAGGTTTGCTAAAGGTGGCAGCTGACGTGCAGCGAGGGGTTTGCGCTTTTAGTAAGCTACGACAGCTTCCGTTCATTGAAAAGTAAGAATGATTAATAAATCCTTATGAAACAGTCCCTTAAAGTGAAGTTTAACAAACTAATTTCGAGAGGAACACGTGATAGGATTGACCACAGGTGATTACAATCACTAATAACTTACTAGCCTATCGGATCATTCCAAATTTAACATAAATATCCAGCCTAAACTTCCTTCCTCATCTTCGTTTTGGAAAACGCTCCGTTTCAGCCAGCTACTGCTATCACCTCCACAATAACTACTTCAAAACCAGCAACTTCAACAACAACAACAACAACAACAACATCATCATCATCATCATCATCAAAACCGTCCTCTTCAAATTGCATCACACAACGCATCCGCCGCGTCCTCAACCCAGCAAGACCACAGTCCAAAACTCGATCACCGTCCTCAAACTCCATCTTAACTCTCAAGACGCCGACGATTTAAGCCATTACAATGAAACCGGACCTTCACCGCTCTCCCAGCTGTTCATCCGTGGTAACACATCGCATTCTATAAGGGGAAGTCTCGCAAAAACAACTACTCTCTAGCAACGACTTTCAATACATATTTGAAAGAGGAGACGTGCATGACTAGAATGCTGAACTCACCTCAGGCCTCCGCCTGTCCACAAATCCATGGCATCCTAGCAGTTTGAAATAGTTTGATTGCAAGCGTCCAGGCAATCCAAAAACCTAGTTCACAACATATCAACACGCCGATAAACATCCACGAGATGCAACGTCATCATCCAAACCCGTCGCGGGCAATAATATCCAGCTGCAGGCCCGCAGAACCACACACGTTTCAGGCACACACAACCTAGCGCACACAATCTAGGCAAACCATATATGGTTACGACGGATGTTAATGTTATTAACGTCTTCTCGGAAAATGTCATCAATATATTTATATATATTGTACACAATAAACAAGTGTTTACTGTTTTACAAATATTGTGATCGAGACGGGTGAATGGGGAACGTTGTTTCCGATCGCCATTTAATATAATAGACTGAACAGTTTTCCATCAGTCGTCATAGATGATCAGTCATTTATCTGACAGAGTCAGTATAGCAGATACTCGTTTGCTGGTCTTGCTGAACGATATAAATTGGACATGTTTAATTTATGTAATGGATTCATTTTTAATGAAGGAAATAATAGCAAGTTAATATGTATAGGCAATAATACATCCTTATATGTAAAAATAAATCTTTTTACATGTAATAAATGTAAAACACTATATTTTACTCAAGCGATTGAATAGAATTTATTTACTTAATTTTCTAATAACTTTTTTATTAATGATTTCCCACATTAAATACTATAGTAGTTTATAGTAATATATTGTTTTTATACCATAAAGTATTGGTAATTTGTGGTAATTATATTTGCAACAAATTTATCAATACAAACAAACTAACTGTTAATAATAATAAAAATTATATATATATATATGTGTGTGTGTGTGTGTGTGTGTGTGTGTGTGTGTGTGTGTGTATTACTAACAGTTGCTACAATTTAGTAAAAGATAGTAGTTTAAATCAGTAATCAGTTTATAACTATATTAGCTACATTAACTATTTAATTCATTTTAATGTGACACATTTTAACCAAGTACGACAATATCAAGATCCTGAATTAGTTTATTACACTTAATCCTACAATTAGACGGTCTGTTATGTTTTCTTTGTGTATGTGAATACGTGATAAAAGTCAGCACGGGCCATTTTTGTGAAATACAGTAGGTGGCGATAATGCTCCTAAGGAGTTAGTTAGTTACCATATATGGTTTGCCTAGATTGTGTGCGCTAGATTGTGTGTGAGCCTGAAACGTGTGTGGTTCTGCGGGCCTGCAGCTGGATATATCTCGTCGCGGGAGCGCATACAGTCTATGGAAGGCCGTTAGGGCCAAAACGTCTGCAAATATGGAAGGCCGTTAGTGCCAAAACGTCTGCAACTATGGAAGGCCGT
>CAIGQQ010037491.1:2077828-2088336 GCA_903798035.1 Danio albolineatus | reverse complement strand
TATATATATATATATATATATATATATATATATATATATATACAGTATGTCACAAAAGTGAGTACACCCCTCACATTTCTGCAAATATTTATTTTTATCTTTTCATAGGACAACACTGCAGAAATGACTCTTTGACACAATGAAAAGGAGTCAATGTAAAGTTAGTTTAGCAGTGTAGATTTAGTGTCCCCTTAAAATAACTAAAAATACAGCCAATAATAGCTGAACCCCTGGCAACAAAAGTGAGTACACCCCTAAGTGAAAATGTACAAATTGAGCACAATTAGACATTTTCATTCCCCTGTGGCATGTGACTCATTAGTTTTACACTGTCTCAGGTGTTTCCAGATAGCAGGCGAGTTAAATTTGGTATAAAAGCTCTTCCACTCTCTCAACCTGGCCACTGAAAGTTCAACATGGCATCTCATGACAAACAACTCTCAGAAGACCTGAAAAAACAAATTGTTACTTTGTATAAAGCCTAGGCTATAAGAAGATAGCCAACACTCTGAAACTGTGCTGCAGCCAAGGCCATTCAATGCTTTAAGAGGACAGGTTCTTCTCAGAACACGCCTCACCATGGTCAGCCAAGGAAGCTGAGTGCACGTTCTGAGCGTCACATCCAAAGATTGTCTTTGAAAAAAGACGGATAAGTGCTTCCAGCATTGCTTCAGGTATTGAAGAGATGGGAGGTCAGCCTGTCAGTGCTCAGACCGTACGCCGCACACTGCACCAAATTGGTCTGCATGGTTGTCCTCAAAGAAAGCCTGTTCTAAAGATGCACAAGAAAGCTCGCAAACAATTTGCTGCAGACATTCAAACTAAGGACCAGGATTACTGGTACCATGTCCTGTGGTCTGATGAGACCAAGATAAACCTTTTTGGTTCAGATAGTGTCAAGCGTGTGTGGTGGCAACCAGGTGAGGAGTACAAACACAAGTGTGTCTTGTCTATCATTAAACATGGTGGTGGGAGTGTCATCATGTGGGACTGCATGAGTGCTGCTGGCATTGGGAAGCTACAATTCAATGAGGGAAACATGAATACTGACAAGTACTGTGACATACTAAAGCAGAGCATGATCCCCTTCTTCCGGAAACTGGGCCATAAAGCAGTGTTTCAGGATGATAATGACCCCAAACACACCTCACTGGCTTGCTAAAGGGACTCAGGGTAAAGGTGATGGACTGGCCAACCATGTCTCCAGACCTAAACCCCTTAAAACACCTCTGGGGCATCCTGAAAAGGAAGGTGGACGAGCACAAGGTGTCAAATGTCCACCACCTTGGTAATGTTGTGATGGAGGAGTGGAAGAGGATTCCAGTGGCAACCTGTGAAGCTCTGGTCAACTCCATGTCCAACAGAATTAAAGCCGTGCTGGAAAATGATGGTGGCCACACAAAATATTAACTTTTCAATTTTTTTCTAAGGGGTGTACTCACTTTTGTTGCCAGGGGTTCAGCTATTATTGGCCGTGTTTTTAGTTTTTTTGAAGGGACACTAAATTTACACTGCTAAACTAACTTTACACTGACTCCTTTTCATTGTGTCAAAGAGTCACTTCTGCAGTGTTGTCCTATGAAAAGATATAAATAAATATTTGCAGAAATGTGAGGGGTGTACTCACTTTTGTGACATACTGTATATATATATATGCGTGTCTGTGAAATTGTAAAATTTGGCCCACGACCACGTTTTGTTTTTTGCATCTGGCCCTCGGCCCAAAAACTTTGGACACCCCTGGTCTACACAGACTGTAGTTGAACATCAGTTTCATGTGACTGAGTCCTGCAAGTTGTGCTCGGGTAAGGACACACGGTAAGCCGACACCAAACAATCGTGAAACCCAACTGTGTTGTTGCCTCACGTTGGATTGTGTCTGAACCAAATTGATGTGCGTGAACACCAAACGAATGAAAGCCGCGTTCTGAGCCTATACACCAGAGGACGTGTCTTTCCACTCCGCGGGAGGCAGTGTTCTGTTTTCTCATTCCGCAAAAGGAAACCGAACTTCCGTTGCCCACAGTGTAAACGAAGCAGCATTTAATATAGGGCTGAATGATAAATCGTATGCGATTGTCGTGCGGATTATTCTATAAAGTTGACTCTGTTATCAGCTGTGAATCTCCAGCACCTGTGCTCAGCTGGAGCAGCATTTACCACACAAAGCTATATTTCATATTTCCGTATTCCATGCGATTTCATTAATCGAATTATCCAAATCGCAAATAATTATTCTGTTTGTGTACCTTCTCAGTGATTTTTTTTACAGCCTTTTGTATTAAATGTTGCTAATGTTAAACCCGGGATTTGCAAACGTTTTTACTGAAAACTTGCTTCATAGAATGTTTGAAATAGGTCCTCCTGTGAAATGATGTGATGAAATGAAGTGATGGCTTCTAACACATAATAAAGTATACAACACTTTATTAGTATTCTAAGCAGTGACAAATGCCTTGCATCATTAACGTTACATATTTTATTTTCAGGAAAATCATAATAACAAGAACTCTGATAATCCACATGTTGTCGTGGTCATGTGTTTATAAATCCCGTTGAATTAGATGAAAACAGGGTAACACTATAAATGCACGCAATGAATCATTTATTAAGCATTAGTAAATAGTTAATTCATTATCTGTTAAGCATTAACTTCACATTAACAGATGTTAGTAAGCAGTTTATAAGTGCAGATACAAATGCTCTATTATTGACTTATAAGAACATATACAATGCAACATACTTTGTTAAAAATATATATATTGCTAAATTAAGTATTGCATCATTTACATGTACTTTCTCTGTGAATGCATTTTTCGAGTTTTTACTGCAAATGTCACATCTGTAACTCTGTAATTGCTCCAAAATCCATTTGTGCCAACAATCTCTTCTTCACTGCTTTCTTTTTCAGCCAAAGTACTTTGACTCGGGCGACTACAACATGGCGAAGGCCAAAATCAAGAACAAGCAGCTTCCAGCAGCGCAGACAGAGAAGGCCGAAATCACCGGAGACCACATCCCTACCCCTCAGGACCTCCCGCAGAGGAAACCCTCTCTGGTGGCCAGCAAACTGGCTGGCTGATACCTGCTGCTGTCCTTCCCTCCACACTCCCACTTCCTGTCTCTTCATCCACATTTCTCTCTGATCCTGCATTCCTGCCCTCGTCCTCTCTCGTTTTCCTGTCCTCTGAAAATACACTGAATATTCAAGGGTTGCAGATGTTCCAGAGCCGTACTGCCGCACTGTGAGATGGGCTGGGTCGTGGCTCCAAAGGGGGGGTGAAGTTCTCAAAGGTCTTCTGGTATTTTCCATGTGTCGTAGTATGTAGTCGGAAGTGTACATATTTACTAGTGAGTGAGGGCAAACAGCATTTTAGAAGATGTTTTGCATTTTAAAAAAGTGTAACCATTCCTGAATTACCCACTGCTTAGAGGACTAGGTCTCCCAAAAATGAAAATTCTGAAGTTATTTACTCAGCTCAAAAGGAGATGTTCAGTGGAATGTCCAAGCTGCTCTGTTTCAAACAAAGTCTGTAGAAGAAAAGGGCTGAAGAGTACAGTAACTTTGCGTGGGATATAAGGATATTTACGTAATTTCCTATTAAAAATTTGCCTCCATAGTTTAAGCATCATTTCAGTTTGCGTTTAGTTAAAAGAAATTAAAGTGGTGTGCTGCAGTCAAGTCATGAGAAATGCAGCAACCATTGATATTTGCACCATAAAAACCTCAAACCAAGTACGAGTATGTACAAGTGTAAATGAGATTACAGTAAGGTGCTATTGGATAACATTAGTATTAGTTGTCCTCAGGATGTCAGTCCTGATCATCTCATTGTAACTACTGAAGCTACTTAATGAGTGACTTACTTATATCATGATGTTTATGATGAGAAATTCATGAAAATTCAGTCAGTAAAAGCAAACACAACACAATTTCAGTGTTTTTAATAGTGTTCAGTGTAAAGCCACTGAGTTCAGCCTATTGGCTATTTTGTTTTATGCAACACAAAGTCTACAAATTGACTCTCCTCATTCATTTTCACATTCAACTTCCAAATTTGACGACCTTTATTGTTTAGTTTAACAGTACAGGGGCATTTTATTTTCCTTTTGTTTTGAATTTGTAGCGCAAATATGGTCAGTTTTGTGTGTAATATCAAACCCTGTTATATTCTGACCCTGGTCCTCATCATTTACTTTGCCAAAACGCAATCTCTTTGGGCATACTCACACTATGTACGGTTGCCTTGAAACGGGGGCGAAGCATGCTTGTCCCCGCTCCCGTCTCCCCCGACGGCCCGCACTCTTTGCATTCAAGCCTGAGCACGCTTACGCCATTAATGATGCAAGTAAGCGCTCTCTCTCAGCACAGTGAGGATTTCTTAAGTTATATCATTTTAGTGACACATGCAGTGTGTCATATGCAGTTTAGTGGCATATGCAGTGACACAGTCAAATATTTTGCTGAACAGATCAGCCACTTTTGACGGTCATAAACAATCATAAAGTCCTCGTGCTGCAGGAATTAGAAAGGTAAGGTAGCTAAAGGTACAGCTGTCGTGCAGAGAGGGGTTTGCATCTTTAATAATCTACGACAGTTTGCGTTCATTAAACAGTAAGAATGATTTATAAATCCGAATGAAACAGTGCCCAAAAGTCACGTCTCCTCTTCAGTTTCAGCTTCACTTTGCTCTCACACTACAAGCGTGCCACGCCAAAGCCCAAGTAAACCGCGCTCAGGCACACCTCTTTCAACCGTGCCAGGGCCGGCCAACTGAACCGTGCCTGATCCCGATTCAGAGCACTCACACGATCCTGGAAACGGGCCCGGGCATGGTTCAGACAGTATAGTGTGAGTACAGCCTTTGTGTGATCTGCCAAATTTAGTCAGTTAAGTCAAATGTGATTTATCAACTAAAAAACAATTTGCAGCCAATTAATCAGAGCATCCCTAATTGCATTTTATCACAAATCTTGTATTGTTACAATATTTAAATCCATGTTAAAATGGGGCCCATTTCAATAAAGAAGTTAAACTGACTCTAGGTTTAAACTTGAACACGGTGTTAACTCTTTGATGGGAAACTCAGGGTTTTCAGTTTCAGATCAGCTGAAGTTAGTTCAATCAATTCTGTATAGTCTGAGTTGACCTTATGACATTTGAAGTTGGAGCTACTTTATATTTGCACTTGACATTCTGAATAGTCTGGTTTTCGATTTGCATTAAGATTGTTTTAATTCCTTACTGGTTGGTCATTTTACTTAAGCAAAATACTTTTAATTTAAATGCCTCTAGCAAAAACTAAGGTTACGTTTACATGTCAATGATGTAGGCCAAAAATGGAAAAGTTTTTCCCTTGCATTTTAATAAATGTTTTTAAACATTTAAACTACTTTTCAAAACGATCCACATTTCCACATCTGCTAAAATGGTCAACAGTGCTGCCGTACAGTACGTTTGAAGTAAACCTGCACTTCGCTGACTTGGCAAACACTTGAGCAACATCAACACAACTACGTACTCCACCATTGTTGTGTGTTTGCCTTTAATGTGCTATCTCCTAAAGACGCACCATGCACGTTTTCAAGAAGTTTTCAGGTATTTACGCGGACACAACAACATTTACACAGACACGGCAATAGTGGCATTTTATAAAACTTCTACATTGACAACACATAAATCTAAAAATGGGTTACAGTCTTGTTTTTGGATGTTTACGCAGACACGACAACAGTGGCATTTTCAGATTTATGTGTTTTCAAAGACTTTCGTTTTCAGGTATTTATGCGGACATGACAGTGGTGGCTTTTGTCAAAAATGCTTACTTTTTAACCCATTTCACATTCATTTATTTTCAAACACTCTTTTTCTTCTGTCTATGCAGATGCAACAATGGTGACGTTTTCGAATACTTCTACTTTGTAACCATTTCAGATTGATGTGTTTTCAAAGACTTTAATTTTTGCTTTTTTCCGCGGACACAAAAATTAGCGTTTTTCAAAAACGTATACTTTTTAACCGTTTTCAGATTTGTGTTTTCAAAGACTCATTTTCGGGTGTTTATGCAGATGTAACAACTGTGGCGTTTTCAGAAATGTCTACTTTGTAACCGTTTCCAGATTTGTGTTTTCAAAGACTCATTTTTGGGTGCTTACGTGGACACAAAAACGGTGGCATTTTCAAAAATGTCTACTTTTTAACCTGTTTTTAGATTTGTGTTTTCAAAGACTCTCGTTTTGAGGTGTTTATGCGGACACGACAATGGTGGCATCTTTAAAAACGCCTACTTTGTTACCCATTTATATATTTATGTGTTTTCAAAGACTCTCACTTTTAGGTGTTTATGCGGACACAAAACGCGATGGCATTTTCAAAAACCCTTTTTCAGATTTATGGGTTTTCAAAGGCTCTCGTTTTGGTGCGTTTATGCGGACACAACAATGGTGGCATTTTCAAAAACGTCTACTTTTTAACCCATTTTCAGTCCCAAAATCACAGTTGGCCTTGAACAAAGAAAAAATGCATAAAAAGTTTTGGCTTCCAGTTTTTGGCTGAAAACATTGACATGTTAAATGGCCCCTAAATATCTAATATCAGTTTCATAGAAAGAAATACCATCTTGATTTAAGTGTTGTTGTTTTTTTGTTTTGTTTTTTCATATTTGTACTTGAAACATGATAAAATACCTAGTATGAAAAGCATTATTGTGGCATGCATGAACAAATTAATGACTTAAACATTGCTTGCACATTTAAAAGGGTTAAAAGACTGAAAGAAACTCTGGGTCTACCAAAGAAGCCTGATCAGTTTAGGTTTACAGAGTAAATTACCATTGTAACCGACTCTGAATATGAGTTGCCTCCCTTTTAGAAATGGGCTTGACCATTCCTCACATTCTGAAACACAAAAACCAGCGTTTTCCTCGTTTCAGAGTTAACATACTCAGAGTTTTACTTTACCTTCATTCTGAAACAGCCCCCGATCACACTTATAATTATAACAATCATGAAAAAGATTGCAATAAAAGTCATATTAATTTTATAATAACTGTCCACATACCGCTATAATGGTACCGAGGAACAATGTTGGAAACCATTTTCATCTGTTGAATGATGAAAACACAGAAACCGCCACACTTCAGAATCATTGCCAAACTGAAGTTCCCAAAACTAGCCATTTTAAAGGGCCTTTTGCATTAAAGGTTACAATAAATTGTCACTTTTTATTTTGCTTCCATGATTGTTGGTGTGTTTAATTAATGTGGTTGTTCCATTGTGTGAATGGAATGCAGCTTGAATATAAAATCTCCAAAAAGTCATATACGTGTTGTGGATCTTTCAAAAAGATTCAAAAGTGAGTAAATTTGACCAGAATTTTCATTTTGGGAAGAACCTTTCCATATTTATGGACTTAAGTGCTTGAACTGACTGTGGATTGAAAGTAACCTCTAATAATGTGGTTTGGTCTGCACCCTGTTTCTTTCATGAGAATGCTTGTCTTTTTTTGGTTATGTTTCAGCTTTAAGTGGAGGACACTCGGTTTGTCATGTTTGATAGCATGTAATGCAGATCTCTGAGGCTGCTGTCATCTTGCCTTGTATCATAGAGCTTAAAGCCTTACAATGACGTAGTGCCAATGCACAGATTGGCAAGCAGTTCTAGAACGCCACACGTACCTTTTTCATACATCACTTGTGTCTGGACGTAGACACCGGGCAGTGAGGATTGCTTCTCCACCTTCTGGTGTGTAATAAACTCCACGAGATCTCCTGTACATTGTCTTCTATGCAGAGGAGGGAGACAGTTGGTTGTCTGTCGGCTCCTCACACACACATCGGCGCACTACAGTCAATTGTCCACGGTTTGCATGAGCATAGACTGTGGCCGCTTTTGAGTCATTTTGACTTGTAAATAAAATAGTTTTACAAACTTTCTGTGCTCTCGAGTCTATTTTTGTCGTCTGTCTTCACCACAATAGACTGGAATGCCTTTTGAAAATTGCCATAAGACATTGAGTTCACTGTTTGTACATTTTTAAATACTTTTTGTGATTATTATTATTATTCAATTTACACATTTTTTTTTTGGTTGCTTTTTATTTTGTGTCTGATATGTAGCTGATCAAATATATTCTGAGTATTAAAAATTAACAGTAGGCCTTACATTGGAATAAAATAATCTGTATCCGAATCTGTAGAATTAAAAAGAGTGTATCTGAAGCTGTATCCCGTTTAGACTGTACAACTCAGCACTCATTCACACTCCTTTTACAAGACAGTTTAGTAATCTCTCAGTCATAGAAAACTCACTAAAATCTCTGATTGTGATCAAGAAAAGAGTAAACGGTCAAATTAAATTGTTACATTTAAAACAGGAGAAACATTGGTTTGACTGTACAAGATGAAATACCTCATCACACTTGCTGTGCTAAACCATTTGCCGTTGATATGCAGAGGAATGATCTGCTCTCAGGCTGCAGGTGGGAGAGATTCCAGTACGAGTACTGGGCTGCCTGCGTCACCTTCAGCTTGTTGAGAAGAGGTACAGTATGGAGCATACCTGTCAACATTGGCATGTGAAAATAAGGGATATGCCCACCATAATAAGGGATCCACCCCCCCATGTTGTAAATAAACAGTTAAACCGTCAGTAATATGTTTTTTTTTTAAAGAAATAATAAATAGTATACATTAGCTGCAAATAAATTAGCAAAACCTTTCAGCGTATTACAATTAATAGCTATTATAAACAAATGGAAACAACTTCTTAAATCTCATTAATCTTCACTGTATAAATTACACATAAGAACAACGAATGAATGTCATTTGTTTGGATTTTTTCGTTTGATTAAATTAAATAATAGACGTGTCACTTTTAAAATACACACATTTAAAGTTATAATGAAAGCATTCAACCGCTTTCCTAATTTTTATGCTCATTTAGGAAAAAAATTAGTTGTGTTTGGGAAAAACCCACTAAGGTCGACATTTTTAGATGTTATTATTAATTATGTGTATATGTCTGTTCAAACGTGCACCCAAAACCCAGTTTCCACTTTCGCTACGCTTCAAATCGCATGTACAGAATCTGTTTGGGAAACAGCATCTGTTTATCACTATGGAGCGTGTCAGCTGAAAGTCATGCACTGCTTTATGACTGTTTTGAGGATTGCACAGGAAGAGCGACGACACCTGTAATGAAAAGAAAAGGGAATCCTGCCGTTTTTATATTTATTTCAAAGTGTTTTCATGCCTAAATAAACCAAAAGCACAGAACTGACTTACATTTAAGAGCAAAGGGTGGCACCTGGTGGTTCGGCGGTATGGGTTGCATATAGGGAGGATCGGCTCTTTAATGTATTGCCACCCTTCAGAGAAAGACAGGAGAAAATACGGGAGAAAAACAGGAAAATACCTTCACAGGATAATAGCGGGATAGAACTGTAAAATATGGGAGAATCCCGGGAAAAACGGGAGGGATGACAGGTATGGTATGGACAAGTGAGAGTATTTGTCTATACAATCACCGGAAGTTTATAGTTGGCTGAAAAACATGTATATACCCCATTCACATATTTGTACTAGTGTAAGTTCTAAAAGTATGCATTTTTTTTCTGAAGAGAAAGTACTATTGAGGGTATAACAGAAGAGTGTTTAAGCTTTGGGACAAACTTTATACATAACAGTAGTGCGTTTAGGGCGCCACGATGGCCTAGTGGGTAGCACATTCGCCTCACAGCAAGAAGGTCACTGGTTCGAGCCTCGGCTGGGTCAGTTGGCATTTCTGTGTGGAGTTTGCATGTTCTCCCTGTGGTTGCGTGGGTTTCCTCCGGGTGACATGCGGTACAGGTGAATTGGGTAAGCTAAATTGTCCTTAGTGTATGAGTGTGAATGAGTGTATGTGGATGTTTCCCAGAGATGGGTTGCGGCTGGAAGGGCATCCGCTGCGTAAAAAATATGCTGGATAAGTTGGCGGATCATTCCGCTGTGGCGACCCCAGATTATTAAAGGGACTAAGCCGAAAAGAAAATGAATGAATGAGTAGTGTGTTTACATTGAAAACATTCGAAAAGTGTTTTGTCTACATAAAAATGAACAGTTTAAACACATTGATGAGCAATTAAGAATGAGATAATAATTTGACCCTCCATTTGACCCTCTTTGACCCAGTCATGAAATAAACATACATGAACTTGTCATGAGGTCTGGTTACATTTAACTAAAATGAATATGACTAAATTAGTACATTAATTAACAAACTAACAAGTAATGATAGTAGTCATTATTCACACATAAACTCATGCTGTAGTTAAAGTTAGTTCATGATTAGCACATCCTCCAACTCATTATTAGTTCATAATAATATTTAGTTTACATACTGGTATGTTCTGTTATTGTTAAGTGTTACCCATGTAGGCTAGTAAAATACAGTAGGCGTTAAATAGATCACTTGAATGGCGCATCTCTCTCTCTCTCTCTCTCTCTCTCTCTCTCTCTCTCTCTCTCTCT
>CAIGQQ010037491.1:2037212-2073405 GCA_903798035.1 Danio albolineatus | reverse complement strand
ATAATAATAATAATAATAATAATAATAATAATAATAATAATAATAATTATAATTATTATTATTATTCATTCTTTCATTCATTTTCTTTTCGGCTAAGTCCCTTTATTAATCCGGGGTCGCTACAGCGGAATGAACCGCCAACTTATCCAGCAAGTGTTTTAGGCAGCGGATGCCCTTCTAGCTGCAACCCATCTCTGGGAAACATCCATACACACTCACTCACAAACACACACTATGGACAATTTAGCTTACCCAATTCACCTGTACCACATGTCTTTGGACTGTGGGGGAAACCGGAGCACCCGGAGGAAACCCACGGGGAGAACATGCAAACTCCACACAGAAATGCCAACTGACCCAGCCGAGACTCGAACCAGCGACCTTCTTGCTGTGAGGCGATCGTGCTATCCACTAGGCCACCGTGGCGCCAATAATAATAATAATAATAATAATAATAATAATAATAATAATTATTATTATTATTATTATTATTATTATTATTATTATTATTAGTAGTAGTAGTAGTAGTAGTAGTAGTAGTAGTAGTAGTAGTAGTAGTAGTAGTATTAGTATTAGTATTATTATCGTTTATAAAATATTATAAAGGTAAACATGTTGGTGTCATCAAATAAATTTTAAAAGGCTAACATTTGTTTACTTAAATTACGTCAGAGATCAAATAACTAAAACATTTACTGACATACTGCTTTTTTAAATAAAATTTGATATTGATTTGATATTGAAATAATGATACAACATTTTAGAAAACTGATGGGATGCCAGTGTGTGATGGTCCACTCTTGTCCACCAGAGCGCACTCTTGCGTCATTGTTTCTCTCGGTCATGGCAACCGCGTTTTCATTGACTCATTCTCTGCATAGATCGCACCCAGAACGAACAGAGACACGCCAGAGGAAAAAAAAACACACACACATACACACACACTCACAAACTCACACACACACGAGCAGTAGCTCCATGAGGAATGAGCAGAAGCCTCTGGATTCATGATGTCCTCCTGAAGACCTTTCGCTGAGTGAAATCCGCCGGAGAGATTTGAATGTTCGCGACCCTTCGGATGTTCAGCTGACTGTGATTGCAGGAACACCGAGCGACCATCATCATCATGGCTGCGTCTGAATTATATACAAAGGTAAACTCACACACTCAGCATCTGACCGTCTGGACGTCAAATATAAATGCCAAGGCTGTAAATTAAACGCCAGTGTGTTGACAAAAAGCGCGGTTATTGCTGATTGCACGTTGGTCGAGTTGTCATTGTAGTGCATATGTTGACATTATTGCCCTCTGATCATATGAATTATGTATTTACCCACACATGCTTTATTCCTGATGAATAACCCATTGTTTATGTTCTAATACGACAATGTTTTGTTTAGTATTCTTTTGTTGTAAGAGATTAACACGCTATTTATCATATAACATTTCAACATTATTATAAATACTGTGGTCAATGTAGCATTTATAGTGAATGTTTATGAAACACTGCATTGCTTGTCATTTATTTACTGAGAACGAATACATACAAAAGCTTTGAGCTGTAGGAGATGCACTACTGATAGTCAGACGCAAGTGCAAGACAAGCAAGAGGTTTTCAAAGGATATATTGATATGGGTCACAGTTGTGGTTGATGGCTGAGAGCCAGTGGGATGCGGGCGGTGCTGATGTGAGCATCGCTGCCTGCATGGGATGATGGGAGCATCTCTGGTGCTGATGCGAGCATGCTCTAACAACACAGTCTTGCATCTTGCAGAGAGTGGTTGTTTTGGGTCTCTTGCTGCGGCCTGTACATATTTAAGGCGTGTCTCTTTGAAGACAAAAATAAGTGTGATATTGTTGCGTAGCAGCCTGAATGTGACGTCACCAAATATGGTCACAATGATGTCTCAGATGACGAATGGCTGGTTGTTTTACTCAAGAGAGAGAGAGAGAGAGAGAGAGAGAGAGAAGGGGGAGGCTCACCCATCCCCCATGATGCAGCTGTCTTATTGTAAATGCACTGATGGATTCTTTTGAAATCTCCTAGAGCGCAGAATGTTTATTTGGATTCAGACTTTACACAAGTAGCAATCATCTGTAGCTCTACAAAGGTTATTTTGTGATAGACTAATGCATTTTAATATGCGTAACATGTCGGGCTGCACGATATTGGAAAAAACTGACATTGCAATATTTTCATTCACTGCGATATATGTTACGATATAAATGCAATTTCACCAGATGTCTTAAATAGCTTGTAAAGATTGAGATTATTGTGTTGAGGAGCGTATCTGCATAAAATATAATTTCAAAGTGACAAGGATAGTTAATTAAATCCAACTGACAAAAGATATAAGGATTTATGTTTTTTTGGTGAGTCAAACAGTATTCAGAAGCAGAAATTAAATAATCACTGTATTATAATAATAATAATAATAATAATAATAATAATAATAATAACAGTATAGGACGCCACGGTGGCGTAGTGAGTAGCACATTCGCCTTACAGCAAGAAGGTCGCTGGTTCGAGCCCCGGCTGGGTCAGTTGCTGTTTCTGTGTGGAGTTTGCATGTTCTTCCCGTGGTTGCGTGGGTTTCCTCCGGGTGCTCCGGTTTCCCCCACAAGTCCAAAGACATGCGGTATAGGTGAATTGGGTAGGCTAAATTGTCCATAGTGTATGAGTGTAAATAAATGTTTCCCAGAGATGGGTTGCAGCTGGAAGGGCATCCACTGCGTAAAACAATTGCTGGATAAGTTGATGGTTCATTCCGCTGTGGACACCCCAATTAAAAAAGGGACTAAGCCGACAAGAAAATGAATGAATGAATGAAAACAGTATATAGTTTTAATTGTTTACAATTGTATAATTAACCTTAAGGCTACAAACGTTTAATTTATTTTTTCTAAGTTTGTACTTTAAGTTTGCTCAAAATTCTTACAGCCAGGCCTTAAAAACACATGCAGATAATAAACTTTCACTCAAAGGTAAATTTTGAAACTATTCCTGGTCAACTATAAGTCTGGTCAACTATAATCCTGACTACATTGCAGATCCCTGCAATGTGACTATTGCAGACTCGCACATTGCGATATCGATGCTGAAACGATATATTGTGCAGCCCTAATGAGTAATATGGTTGGTTTTTGTGGTCATTTTTTTGTCAAATGATATAGCTGTTTTTTTCCTTGGCAAGTTGTGGGTAATTTAATGATTAAATTCTATTTGTTTTATATTGGTATTAGGTATAAATAAGATTCTGACTTATGATAACCTTGGATACAAATTGCACTGTGTCACGGTATTGTGAGTACTGCTCTAAAATATTTATTTTGAAATGTCTAGGTTAACAAAGCATCAACTTTTGTCTCGTAGAACATAATATATTGTGTTTTAAAAAACATTAAAATAAAAATGTAATTATTTTTTAAATAATTCAAATGTTTTGGAGCAGTAAACATGCCAGCCTATATAATTAAAATGAATCACTGACTTCTGCTAGCTTCATTAGATTCAAAAACACTGATTTCTTCACAACTTAACAAGCCATCTTTGCATATCTTTCTTTTCTTTTTTCAACAGAATGTTCTAGCGTGACTTTTTCCAACCGCGGTAAACCATGAAACCAGCTTCTGTCCCCTGCCTAACTGGTATTAGAATTATATTAGATTTTATAAATTTATATAAAGGCTAGGCATGTTTATTCATAAGCACAATTCATACACAATGGTAATTCAAAGTGCTTTATAAACAAGAAAAAAAGAACGATAAAATAAAAGTAAAAACAATAAAGAATAACAACAACTGTATATGCCTTCATTGTTATAGTGTTATTTATACTGAATGTAACACCAAATGTAACAATGAAGGCGTAGTTTTATATATCATTCTGAGTAGGGCTGCACAATAGATCTTTTCAGCATCGATATCGCAATGTGACCATTCGTGACCAAGTCACAGCGCAGGATTTGCAATGCTGAGTCCATAATATAATTGATCATTTGCATGTGTTTTTGAGGCCTGTGTGATTTATTACATAAAATATTACGAAATATTAATTTTTTTAATTATTCAGTGACTGTACCTGAATACTGTTATACGTGGAAAACTATAAAACGCTGTTTGTTTCAATTGTAACTTTTTCTTCATTGCATTTATTTGTGCTTTAAATAAGTTTATTAGATTTTATGCAGATACCTTACCTTACAGAATCATCCCAATCAATCGAAAGTGATAGTTTTTTCCCAAATAGACCCATTCAAGTCATCTGCTGAAACTGTATTCATATTGCAATATATATTGCAGAAAAACAAAATATTGCAATGCTAGATTTTTCCAATATTGTGCAGCCCTAATTCTGAATATAAAAGAATAACCAACACCACATAACCTTGGTTGACAAGGTTCCCTGTACAAATTATAAATATATAAGTGAGCATTATTTACATTTTTTCTTTGATCTGTCCTTGATGTATATTGAACAAAAAAAGATATTGATTGGCTATGAAGCTTGTTGTGAAACATAAAATTTTCAGATTTGTCATCGGCAGTTCTAATATCAATATAGTACAGCCTAGTGATGATTTCTGATGACAGAAAACATGAAGGAGCTGAAGGTATTTTAGCTAGAATATGTATAACCCAATATTTAGCGAATGAGCCAAAAGTATGGCCACCCCAATATTTGATTTGCTACTGGCAATTTCTGATGCTGATTAACAGCACTTTCAATTTTAAATATTTTGAATTTTCAAACCTAGAATGACCTGAAGACAAGAGAATATAATTTCTAGATAAAAAAAACAAAACAAATAACACCATATTTGACGCACGCTTTATAGTTTATCATCAGGTTTGTTTTCTGACAAGTTAACAATGCTCCAATATCAGTTAATCAAATTAGCGTGCTCGATTCCTCGCAGGTACATATGTATAGAATAAGTGTAAAAAAAAAGATGATTTTGGAGAATCTTGCTTGAAATATGTTCTTGCCCATAGTACTGTAAGTCAATGGGGTCCAAAACTTTCAAGCGTCATAAACCACAAATAAAGCATTAAATTTCTTAAGATGAAAAATCTTTTGAAGTGACAGTCACTTGATTAAACAGATTAAACTTTAAATCTTTATTTCACCTCAAATCAAATCGAGACATTCATTTAAAACCTAGAATAAGTAAACTAAAATTTAAATAATATTAAACAACACCAATGAGGATTGGTTCTCACGTATCACATGCTCAAACATATGTTCACTGGAATACCCCTCAAGTTGTATGTTTTAATGTCATGCTTAATTTATATATGCATTTTTTTATATTTCAGTCTTTTCTTTCATAGTATGAACAAAAACATTTGAACAGAAAGCTGCAATGTAAGTTTGTTACTACATGAGGATGACCAAATTGATATTTAGATGAACAGTTCCTTCAATACGGTGCAGTGTAGAGTCTCTATGGCCTATTCTGATGTAGCAGACAAAATACTTTTTGTAATGATCTTAACTATGGTGATGTCATGTCTAAATATTTTATTTGGCATTCTGCAGTCAGCATGAGATTTTCCTATCGTTTCTCAAAGGTCACTAAATCCAGGAAGCCATATTCACAATTTCCTCGGGTTTGTAGACAGCCCTGAGAACACGCAGGTCTTTGTGTGTGCTCATGTTCTTGGGATAAAACTCACATTGATGCTGGGAATGGTCTGTTCTTTCGCTAGTATCATGGAATTCGGGCCTCAGGCTGGTTCTTATGGAACAACATTTTTTGCAGAATCACCAGAGCTTTATAACAGAATGTGAATTAGCATTTTTACATGAGGCTATAGTAAAATATTCTCTTGATATGTAAAAATACATATTTTTATGAAGAGGTTGTGCTAACATTTTTATTATTAAGTTTCCTTTTGCAAAATCTATTTTTAATGTTATAATGTGATTTTCTCAAACACAAAACTGCTGTTCTTTTTAGAAGGATCCGCAGATCGGTTCTTCACAAAGCTACAATATTTTTTTTTTGTTGTTTGCATGTTTGTCACACTTGTTTCAGATCATGCAATAATAAAAAAAAATAAGTGAAAGAGAAAAAAATGCCATTTTAAAATGAAGGGTTTTATTGTTAAGGAAAAAATAGATACAAGACTACATAGCCCTGTATGAAAAAGTGTTTGCCCCTTAAACCTAATAACCGGTTGGGCACCCTCAGCAGAAACAACTTCAATCAAGTGTTTTTAATAAATTGCAATGAGTCTGTTACTGTGCTGCGGAGGAAATTTTGCCCAATTATCTTTGCACAATTGTTGTAATTCAGCCACATTGTAGGGTTTTCGAGCATGAACCACTTTTTTCAGATCATGCCATAGCATCTCAATTGGATTCAGGTCAGGACTTTGTCTAGGCCACTCCAAAGCCTTCATTTCATTTTTCTTATTTTGAAGTAGATTGCTGGTGTGCTTTGAATCATTGTCTTACTGCAGAACCCAAGTTTGCTTCAGCTTGAGGTCACTGACAGATGGCTGATCATTCTCCTTCAATATATTTTGTTACACAGCAGAATTCATGGTTTCGTTTATCAGAGCAAGCCAGGTCCTGAAGCAGCAAAACAGCCCCAGACCATTTCACTATAACCATAATAATTTGCAGTTGGTATGATGTTATTTTTCTGAAATGTAGTCTTACTTTTACACCACAGATAATAGGACACACACCATACAAAATTATTTTCCAAAAAGTCTTGGGGATCATGACTGTGTTTTCTGGCAAAACTGAGATGAGCCTTTATGTCCTTTTTGCTCAGCAGTGGTTTTCATCTTGGAAGTCTGCCATGCAACCTGTTTGTGCCCAGTCTCTTTTTTTATGGTGGAGTCATGAACACTCACCTTAGCTGAGGCAAGTGAGGCTTGCAGTTCTTTGTATGCTGTTGTGGGGTCTTTTGTAACCTCTTAGATGAGTTGTTGCTCTCACTGTGGTTTGCTGCAGTACCAAAGGTTTAGACATGGCTATTTTTAAAGTATGGCTAATACTATTTGTTTGGATCTCTTTTGAGGATCTTTTGGTCAATTTCACTTTGTCAAGCAGATCCTGTTTAAGTAATCTGGTCTAGTTGTGGCTGAAGAAATTGAACTCTAATTAAACAGGGGGACGCTTTTTTTTTACACAGGGCTATGTGGTTTTGGATTTTGTTTTTTCTTAATAAGGAACAAGTATTTAAATTAGTTTAATGATCTGAAATACTGAAATAATAGGCTGTTCTTAAAATAGATTTTTGGAGCAACATCATAAAGTTTAACAGGCGAGACAAAAACATAATAGAAAGTTCTGTGTCACAGAGATTCTTGCAAATCTTTGTCCCTTTTGCTTTGACAAACATACTCTTATTTACAAGGAATTTTGACTCGGGATTTAATTGTGTCAGCTGTGTGCCTTAGACAAGCAGGTATTCAGGATTATTTCACATTAAACGTAAAAACACAGCTGTTCAGTCACTGTCTGCCTTTATATGCAGTCAGTCACAGGAATGTTCAAAATACTTTATAGGAGCTTTAAAATTCAAAGACAAACACATTCGAAAAAAATATTGCTGAATACTCATATGTTTGCTACACTTTGCTTTATGTGAAAAGAATGAGCATTCCTTTTAACATATCTTAATATTTAGTTATTTGATCAGGAGATCTGAAAACTTTCTTCCGCTTCTCTGTACTGTTATCATTTTATTCAAAACAACAGAGGAAACTCACAATGAATGATCAACTGGAGAAACTATACAATGTGAAATGCAGAATTCTAAAATCAACTGAGGCACAAGGAAGATACAAATGAAATGTGGTTAAATCAAATAAATACACAATTACAATCACATATGATTGGTGTTAAGTTCTTCAAGCAGTCTGGGGCGTTCTTATAAGCAAGATTGTATATTTATTATGTCAGTTAGCATACGTACCGTGTAGCATCGCATATTACAACAGGTCTAAACTTATGCAGTATTTACTTTGAAACATGTATTTAAAAATATTTTAGACTTTGTGTTTTTTAAATGTTTAAGTGACAAATATGTAGCAACAAAAAAAATCTCTTAAGAAAGAATGTATTTTTATTATGTCAGTTGTTAGCATACGTCGCGTTTAGCATCGCAAATCACAACACGTCCAAACTTATAAAGTATTTACCTTGAAACATGTATTAAAAATGTTTCAGACATTGTGTTTTTTTAAATGTTTAAGTGACAAACATGCAGAAAATAAAATAAAATTTCTCATAAGCAAGAATGCATTTTTATTATGTCAACTGTTAGCATAAGTCGCATTTAGCTTTGCAAATCACAACATGTCTAAACGTATACAGTATTTACCTTCAAACACTTATTTGAAATTATTTTAGAATTTGTCTTTTTTAAATGTTTAAGTGACAAACATGCAGAAAGAAAAAAAATCTCATAAACAAGAATGCATTTTTATTTTGTGAACTGTTAGCACAAGTAGCCTTTAGCGTCGCGTAACACAACACATCCATACGTATACAGTATTCACTTTGAAACATGCATTTAAAATGCTTAAGAATTTGTGTTTTTTTAGGTTTGATTGACAAACATGCAGAAAGAACAAAAATTTCCACAAGCAAGAATGCATTTTTATTATATTAGCTGTTAGCATAACATGTAGCATTGCAAATCACAACCCGTCCAGGTATTTACCTTGAAATATGTATTTAAAAATGTTTCAAAATTTGTGTTTTTGAATTTTTGAATTTAGATTTAGTGCTGTGTTACACCACAATGCATTTAAACTTCGGCTTTAGTTTTTCAGAACTAGTGAGTCCAACATGGATGCCTTCATCATGTGGACATTCTATGTTGTAACTATGTTATCCTCTTTTTTTGTTGTTGTTGAGATAAACAGATATGTGGATGACTCGGTTCTTTATTTAAATAGCATACAAGTGATTGCCAACATGTGCACTGCATTACTAGGAGGTAAATAAGGTCTGTATAGTGGTAAATGGAATGACGTCCATGCACTATAAAGAGAACCCACTGCTTTAAAGTTTAACTTTTATTTTTATTCTCATTTCTGTCCACTGATCTGCTCCCCGGCAAGCAGCAGTACATGTGTGTGTTTTGCAGAATGAAGCCATTAAATAAAGCTTCTGTTCTTGCTCATGTGACTCAAGAGGGTTTGGCTGTTCTCAGAACAGCTGAGGATACAGACAAACAGTTCTCTCTGCTGACTAGAGCATCAGCCATTCGGAAGAGCGTCTTCCAGACTCAATGTATATCCCTCTGGGATCAGGGAACCAATCAGATGCATTGAACAATCCCTAGCGTGGTTTACAGCTTTGGCAGAAGTAGGACGGACGTCATTTTTCTTGTCTTCAGTATGAAATAGAGGAGTTTGGGCTTTAAACATGAACCAGGAGTTGGATTTCATGTTTATTAAAGTAAGTACTGGATTTTTTTTTGCTTGTTGGAGTCATATGTTATTTTAGTATCAACTGTAGTACTATAGCAAGATATTGGTTACAAAAATATTGGTTGTCTAACTTGTTTGTTGTAGTAGTTTGGGTTGTTGCAAAAAACCTGCATGAAAGATAAGTTATCTTCAGTTGCGTTAACTCTGATTTGAATGGACACAAATCAAGCTATTTCTTCCATTGCTTCAGCATTTGGTGTAGTTTGTTGTGGATATAGCTGTTCAGATTCCTTATGGATTATTCCCAGCTTAGTAAATACCTTGTATGTTGCTATTAAGGTACAAATAAGATTTATCAGTAAAACTACTAATAACGACAAGAATGCACTTAACAATTACTCAAATAATGTTTTTGACGTGTGACATTGCCTGCATATAAAAGGGATAGCTCCAAACCTGTATGAGTTTATCTTCGGTTGAACACAATAAAGAGCATATTTTAAATGTCTATTTTTTATATTTAAAAAAATATTTTTAATGAAAACCTGTGACTATTGATATCCTTAGTAGGAAAAAAAGCAAATACTATGGAAATCAATGGTTTTAGATTTTCAGCTTTCGTCAAAATATGGTGTTCAACTGAAAAAATTAATTTAAGCCGATTTGGAACAAGTAAATTGTGAGCAAATGTTGACAGAATTATCAGTTTTGGGTGAACTATCCCTTTAATATGTCTTTATTTTTTCCTGCACATAATCTATTAATATAAAGCCTCAAGAAGTCATGGTTTGCAGTGAATTTAGAACAACTAGACAACAAAATTTAAACACAACTAAATTTAATACCCCCCCCACCCCCCACCCCCACAAAAAACAAAACCTTAATAGGACCGGATCGCACAGAACGAATATTTTTTTGTAATATTTAAATTGTTGTCTATTAGCAGTGAGTGTTTTGCATTCTGCTTATGTACAACAGACGTTTTACCACCCGCATTGGACTTTTAACTACACTGCTGTGCCACGCATTTTTGCAGGAGCGCTCTTAACGCCTGTAATTGAAAAAAGCCAACTCTGAGCGAAAAAGCGCATGACTTCACGCACTAAAGCACCAAGACGATTGATTCAGTAGCAACATAAAAAGCGCAGTGAACTATTATTTTCTAAAATAAGCCAACAATCAGTGCAGTGCGCCTCGTGTTTTCAGATATGAAAAGAGAGTTTATTGTGATTGGGTCCTTTTGCAGTTTATATTTCATAAAACGATTCAAAATATAATAATAATTATAATTGTGGATATCACAAAATAAAACAATATATGGGCTTATTGTCATAGAATTATATTTAATCGGAAGGTTGTAGGTTCGAGTGCCGGCACTGGCAGCAATGCAGCAGATGCCCACTGCTCCAGGTGTGTGTTCACAATGTGTCTGTGTGTGTGTGTGTGTGTGTGTGTGTGTGTGTGTGTGTGTGTGTGTGCGTGCACCTAAATGGGTTAAATGCAGAGCGCAAATTTCGAGTATGGTTCATCATACTTAGCCACGTCACGACTTTTACTTTCACTTAATTTATAATATACACTATAAAAAATGTTGGCTTCCACGCAATAGATTTGTCTTGGGACAATATGAAGAAACTAAGTTAGCTAGCTTTTACAAATTTAAGTGGATTGAACACAAAACAATTAAGTTTTCTCAAAAACCCTCAAGAATTGTGTTGTTTTAGCTCTTTCTATATATGGTGGTTGAACACTTTTATTTTTTTTTAAGTGTAATTCATATTACTCATGTTAGATACGTATCTTTTAATCCAACAATTTAAAGCTGTTTTACTGTTAGATTTTTCTTGTTATGTGTGTGTGTGTATATTTCATATACATATTTTCATAACAATATTCTTGCACAATAAGTGATTATTTTTAGACAGTCGAATTTCTCTGGCCATGATGTCCAGCATGTGTTAATGCTAGATTCTTGATTGTGCGCTGCTGTGGTTTTCAGCTCTTTGCACAGTTCAGCAAATTTGACCATTCACAATGCCAGCCTGTTCCCTTATAGATCATTTATCACTTTCCATAAGAGCTTTTACTAAAATAGTGCCCCTACCGCAAGTATTCATAACTCATTCCACCCTTTAATCTACGTAATAACTTGAGGTTTGTGCAGCTCGATTGGTAGAGCATTGCATCATAGTAGTGCAACAATCATGGGTTTAGTCACGGAGAATACAATCACTAGTACATTGTGTACCTTGTATAGACTGTCAGCTGAGATCCAGAGCCTGTACATTTTTGTGAATTTGTTGTTAAGGGACTATCTAAAAAACCACCAGCGACTAGGCCTGTCACAGTAATCAATACATGGACTTATCGCACAACACATGGACATGGCCTCAATCATTTTTGGTGATGCAATGTATATATATCGCCCATAAAAACCAATTCTAGGAACACTTTAGCTCATTGTACATCATCTCTATCTCTATTGGAGGTGTCAGTGTCAGTTAAACACAGTATAGTATTTGCTATAATTTCATTCATTCATTTTCTTTTCGGCTTAATCCCTTTATTAATCAGGGGTCGCCACAGCTGAATGAACCACCAACTTATATGTTTTATGCAGGGATGCCCTTCCAGCTGCAACCCATCACTGGGAAACATTCATACACTCTCATTCACATACATACACTACAGACAATTTAGCTTACCCAGTTCACCTATCTTGCATGTCTTTGAGTGACCCAGCCGAGGCTTGAACCAGCGACTTTCTTTTACTTTAGCCTCTGTTAGCCTTTGTTAGTTTTTAGCATCTGTTATTTTTTACCTTGCACTTTTTTATTACCATTTATTATTATTTACTTAGGACTATTGAAGGACTTTAATGAAATGAAATATTCTTTAGAATAAAATGTTATTTGTTCTTTGGAAGAGTGTACTTGCGTCGTGATGATATTATATTGTCATTCTGGCCTTAAATAATGAGTGCCATAAAATGGTCTTAAAATGACTTTAATATCGTTCATCGCAATATATTTTGGTGCAATATATCATTCAACAAAAAAATAGATATCGTGACAGGCCTATCAGAGACCATGTGTAATTTCAGCACATGCAACGTGACACTGTCATTATCCTAACCTCTTGTTTCTATGTCCTGTATATCCATCTAAGATGTCAAATCATTTAATCATAATCATTTATTTAAAAAAAAAAATCAAACATGGAGAGTCTCAAAAATCCTTTTGTATGATGAAATACTTTCTTCTGCCATTCCTTCACATTTACGCCAGAACAGCAGAAAGCGTTGCTACTTCACAAACATCACTTTGGAGCTAGTATTTGAATGATTCTCTAGCGTAATGTCTAAAGTGATGGCAAAACAGGTGATTTTGCTCACATTTTAAGATTGAAATGCCATCAGTCTAGAGATATTTCCCAGTATTTGTTTGTTGGAATCGGGATATTACAATAATTAACCACGAAAAAGCAAAAGCAAAGCAAACACTACCAGATTACTATGGTGTAAATCGGCACTACAGCATGAAAAATGAGAAATCGACTCAGAGTGTTACTTACCTGTTTTATAATGATTTAAGCAGCTGTAGTTTGAAAAACTACAGCTCTGCTCAGTATGACAGGCTGATGAATGCTGACGCACTGTATCTTAATCATAAAATTATAATTATGATTTTTTTTAAATCAATATATAAAATAGGCACTGTCCCTATAAATAAACTGCTTAGTTGCAATGTAAACAACTACATTCTCGCCTCAAAAGCATCAAAAGTACATTATGTTGTCCAACAGCTGCAATATTTGTCAAATTGTAGTGAGTCTACTGATCTGCTGTCACATGTGAGCGCAGTGAAGAGGCTGTTCGAATGCTGTTATTGCAGAATATCACGCGGCTATCAGCCGATCAGATTCGAGAACTAGACACAACCTTCGTATAAATATATATAAATAAATGTGTCATCAGTTTATTTTTTTTAAAGGTGATTTGAGATTAGTCAGCATGAAGGAATTAATCTATAGCTTGTTAGTTCTTACAAATTTAAGTGGGTTGAACATAAAACATTTAAGTATTCCCCCCCCAAAAAGTCAAGAATTTTAAATAAAGCTCATTTTAAATAAGTAGTTTGAACAAACAGCAATTGCAATAAACACTTAATGAATCAACTAATAAATATTGAATAACGCAACAGTTGCTTATCAGAACGATTGCTCTGCTCTGTGAATAATTAGAAATGGGATCTCATATAATGTGATTTTATTGTCTGTGTGTTAATACTGCATTTGCATTAAATGTGACTGAATTAAATCTTTTGTCATTGCGTTAAGATGAGATCCTGTTTGTTGCAGTGGTAGTTGATCAGCATGTGTGTTAGCAGTGTTCTTTGCCCCACAGACTCCAGGGTAACCTGGCGTTGGAATGTTTGAAGGAACTGTAAACAAGTGCAGCATAGTTATTATTTTTGTAAATAACAGATTTAGTGGGATTTCAGGCATTTTTGGCAAGTGTATTTTAGAGCTGGTCAGTAGTAGCAGTGAGGCGGGTGAAGGGAGTCTCTGGGAAAATGCAGGCAGCAGATTTTCACATGAGCGTTTGTCATGTGATGATCTGTTCTGCTCTCTCTCACTTTCCCCTTATTTTCTCCTTTAAACTACGAGGTCAAAGCACAGGGCGTCATGTAACACTTAAAGAGATAGTTCATATATAACGATATTTAGCAGAATGTCCAAGCTTCTTTTTCCCCCATATTGAGAGCAAATGAACTGAACCGACAAGCAGAACAATATACAGTGACTCAGTGGCTCAGTCGCCTCACAGCAAGAACACTCAAGAAAAGACCTGTTTAAACTACCTATTTACAATGAGTTGAAACTACACAATGCTTAAGGGTTTTTGGGGACAGCTTAATGGTTTATGTCCAATCCACTTAAATTTGTAAAAATGATTAAGTTAACTTAATCGATTTGTGTTGGGACAACATGATGGAATTGTGTGAAACCCTGCATTTTTTTCAGTGAAGGTCGCTGGTTTGAGTCCCAGCTGGGCTAGTTGGCATTATTGTGTGGAGTTTAAATGTTTTCCTCATGTTTATATGTGTTTCCCATGTTTTTAGGTCCTCCAGTTTCCCAAACAGTCCAAGACATACAGTATAGATGTATTGGGTAAACAAAATTGGCCATAGTGAATTAATGTGTGTGAGTGTGAATGTGTTAGGCATTTGTGTTATTTGTGCTCTTTTTTTTTCTCTCTCTCTCTCTCGCTCTGTTCTCCCGTATCTGCTTTCAGATTGTCCGGTTCCTGCTATTGGTTACTTTATCCGTCAATCATTTCCTCCCTGGTTACGTCACTCTGACGTCATGTACAATAGGCAAAGACCTGTTATAAAAGCATGCGCCAGACCCCAGTTCAGCCCTCCTTCTTTCTCCTTGCTTCTTGTTATCCTCTAGTGTTTGTGTTGATTGCATAGCGTTATCTGTCCATCATTCATATTTCGTCTCTCATTCACTATGTTTACGATGCTTGGACGAAGCAGACAGGTAAGAAGGTCACGTGACATACATCTTGCAACATGTAGGACTACTCTTGTGTATAGTACATTAGGTTAGGGGCGAGCGCCACCCCTTGTACTTTTTCGATAGACAGAGTAGATAGTTAGGACTCAGAAGACTCTTCGCGTTTGTTATTTTGATTCATACATTTAATTAGTTAGATGCTTCTCTGGAGTTAGATATTGTTTGGGTTTTGTTCTTTTCACTTCTTTAGCGCCGCCCATGTCCCTTCTGCCAGCTCTCGTTTTCCCGTCTTTTGTGTTGTATATATTGTAAATAGTATATTTTTGCCTTACCTTCTTTTTGTTTGATCCATTCGTTTTTTTTTTAATTCACTTTGGGTATTGTAAATAAAGTCACACATTTTGGTATTACTTTTGTTGTCTTTTGCACTTCATTTAATGTTGGTATGAATTTATTTTAATTATTTAATTTAATCCCTAGACATAACATCAAGGGGTTTGTAACAGAATGAGAGAGCGTATGGGTGTTTCCCAGTGCTGGAAAAGGCATTTGACACATAAAACATATGCTAGAGCAGGGGTGGGCAAACTTGATCCTGGAGGGCCGGTGTCTTTCACAGTTTACCTCCAATAGTAATCAAACACACCTGTTTATAGATTTCTAGTGATCTTGAAGACACTGGCTGTTTCTCAATTCCAAGAACGCAGAGAACGGACTCGTGTTCTTGTGAAGACTAGTCTTGCCAGGTCACATCGGAAGAACGAACTCGGGAGACCGCGAGGACAGAGAACGCGTCCTGGGAGGAATGAGATGCTGCGTTCTTCCTGATGGTCACATGACCCTCGCGCGTCTTTAACCGAAGATAATTTAAACATTACAGCATTTATACAGCGGTTTATTGTTTCCCCCCGTTTCACAATATATGTTATGCATAAAGACTTCAGAAATATACGCTGCACATCACAAATAAAACTGATTTTAATACGAATTTCAACAAATAAACACCCTTGATGTGTTTATGCCTTTAATAAGATTTTTATGGTAATGTTTACTTTCACTGTCACATTTAGGGAAACTCCTGAGGTAAATAAGTACATCTCTGAACTTTAATAATAAACTTATCCAAAATGCTGCGCTTCCCACCTCCAGTCGCAATGACTTCTGGGACTTCTAGAGCGAGTTCGGTGCTCAAGTCTGCATTGGTGCGTCCTTGATATCAAGAACACATCCGGGAACTTTCACGCGTCCTCCGTTCTTGCGGTCTTGAGTATTGGAACTGAACTTCGGCGGATGATGATGACGTTACATGAGAACACGAGGACGCAAGACCGCTGAAGAACGCATATTGAGAAACAGCCACTGATTAGCATGTTCAGGTGTGTTTAATTTGAGTTAGAGCCAATCTATGCAGGACACTGGCCCTCTAGGACCGAGTTTACCCACCCCTGTGCTAGAGTAATTGGTGGTTCATTGTAAAAAAAGTGAGTAAACTGGTTTCTTTTAAAGAGATTTGTTGACTTTAAAAAATTTGTATATATTGTGTAATTATAAAAAAAAATAAGTCAACTTAACAGTTCCAACAATTATACCTTAATTCTTTTCTTTGTATAATAATTATTGTTATTATTTTCATTTATGGGCCTCACGATGGCGCAGAGACTCAGCTTGGTCAGTTGCCATTTCTGTGTGGAGTTTGCATGTCCTCCCTGTGTTGGCGTGGGTTTCCTCCGGGTGCTGCGGTTTCCCCCACAAGTCCAAAGACTTGCACTATAGGTGAATTGGGTAAGCTTAGCCCTAGTGTATGTGTGTGAATGAGTGCGTATGGGTGCTTCACAGTGTTGGGTTGCAGCTGGAAGGGCATCTGCTGTGTAAAACACATGCTGGATAAGTTGGCGGTTCATTCCGCTGTGGCGACCCCAGATTAATAAAGGGACTAACCCGACAAGAAAATGAATGAATGAATTTTCATTTATTTATGATTTCTTTTTATCCTATTATTATTATTATTATTATTATTAATTATAATTACTTATTATTATTATTATTATTATTATTATTATTATTATTATTATTATTATTATTATTATTTATTATAATTACTTATTATTATTATTATTATTATTATTATTATTATTAATAATAATAATAATAATAATAATAATAATAATAATAATAATAATAATAATAATTATTATTATTATTATTATTAATTATTTACTATTTGTTATTGTTAATTATTATTTTTAATTATTTATTATTATTTATTATTATTATTATTATTATTATTATTATTATTATTATTATTATTATTATTGTTATTATTATTATTATTATTATTATTATTATTATTATTATTATTATTATTATTATTATTATTATTATTATTATTATTTTCTTGTTATCTTATGTATGCATGGATTTTGTGTGTATATGGCATATTTACCTTATTATTTATATACTTATTTAGTGTAAAATTTAGTTTTCCTGATAATTTCTGAATTGTATCAGTGTGCGATTTTTAAGGACATGTTATGTATATCTGTATGTATCACTGTTATTTTTATTTATGGTGTTTTTTTTCTGTTTGACCTAGGATAAACCTAATAAAGTAAAAAAAAAAAACTTATAAAGGTTTACTTTTTTAATTAAAGACAATAATCGATTTTACGGCACCAGGTTTGCTCAATTTTTTAAAGGCAAGTAGCTAATCACTTTCCCCAGTGTATATGTGTCCATTTTATGAGTATATGAGTATCAATATAGAGCTGTACCAGGAAACAATATAATTGTGGTTGTAGACATGAAGATATTTACATTAGATGTCGCCTACACACTATTGTTGTCTATTGTAAAGAATGCGTTAATAGAGCCGTCATTTTAGTACAGGGTAGTGCTCCTTTGAAATGAATGTGAGACCAAGGTGCAGTGGAGGACTGGCCATCCAGAGCCAAAGATATATACACCTATATACATATATCTATGATCAGGAGTTTTCCCAGTGGCCAGTATGCAATTTATTTATTTTTTTATTCTGAAAATTATAGTTTTACAACACTTTTCTAAATTGAAGGACAAGTGATTGCATGGGCATTGCCGACAAAGAGTGTTTGTGTACATAGAAATGTATTATTCACTCTCCCTGATCTAATCCGTGTCCTGAAACACAGCCCCTCTCGTGCTTTCACTTCCCATTCTAATGGAGGGAGAGATTTGTTTGTGAATGAATCTCCGTTATGAACGTCTCGTTCACTTAGCAGAAAATAATACAAGTTTCTGACAACTCAGCATTTTGTTGTCAGATTTCATTTACATTGTTTGCTTGTTTTGTTCAACAAAACTAGCACAAGCCTAGTATTTAGTGTGAGTTGGTGCTACTTTGCCTTATGGCCAGTGCAGTGAGTGACTGTATCATCATCAATACTTGTTTAGCACAAAAGTCATACAAAATACACACTTACATGAGATACAAAAGCATAAAACTAAATATTACCTATGAAATGTTATGCCTTTACGCTTTGATTTCATTGTTTGCTCGTTACTACACCCATATACTTTACAGCGCTAAAGTCCAACATCTTCAGATTGGTGTTAGTCTTGACTAGAACAGTTGAATGACATTTGTCCTGGCAGCACTGCACAAATGTGGCGGCGCTATTGACACACGCTCAGTCCGTTTGCGATATCTTGTTTATATGAAGTTTGTGTTTATGCTTTGTTTTCATTGTTTGCTCGTTACTACACCCGTATGCAACCCTAAAGTCCAGCATCTTCAGATTGATGTTAGTCTTGACTAGTGCGGTTGAATGACATTTGTCCTGGCAGCACTGTACAAATGTGGCGACTGTATTGACGCACACTCAGGGTCCGTATGCGATATCTAGTGTATATGAAGTTTGTGTTTATGCTGTGTCTTCATTGTTTGCTCGTTACTACACCCGTATACAGCGCTAAAATCCAGCATCTTCAGATTGGTGTTAGTCTTGACTAGTGCGGTTGAATGACATTTGTCCTGGCAGCACTGCACAAATGTTGTGGCGCTATTGTCGCATGCTCAGGGTCTGTATGCGATATCTAGTGTATATGAATCTAACCTTTTGCTCGGATGAATTTGAGCGTATGTATCGTTATCAGTGTGTTTAAAAAAAGGATCTCTGTACATTTTCGGCAGGATGAGTGGAGTGAATGTACAGAGGAAGCTTCGAGGTGTAAACTGAGGGTTAATTCCATAATCTTTGTTTGGTCATGGACTGATTTAAAGTGCTTCGTAAAGAATTTTCTAAAACACACGCTCAATAATCAAATTCCTCTTAGATTAAGACCATGATGTTCAAATGGTCTGTATTTTAATTGAGAACATGGTGTCATTGTTTATGTTTTATAGTCATTGGCAGAGGGTTGAAGAGGTATTTTAGGTTGGGTAATGTATCACTAAGAAGTGTAATTTTTCATTGCTGTTGTTATTGTATTACACACTCTTAAAGGGGTGATGAATTGAGGAATCTAATTTATCTTCAGTGGACATAGAAGAGCTTAAAAACATCCTAAACGTTTTAGAGCTCCAACAACAGCTTTTATGGAAACAAAGCTGCCACGCGGTTCATTTCATAATTTGTCTCAGTACTAAAACACTAGAACTATCTGAATGACCACAGGTCGTTATTAGCATTCATATAAAAGTGCACCAAATTGAATTTTGTCTAGTCAAATTTACATTTAAAGCTTCTATTGAGATTTTAAAGGGCACCTATGGCAAAGATCATATTTTGGGAGCTGTTTGGACAGAACTGTGTGAAGGTATTGTGTCCAAAGTCATACTAGAGTCATATAAAGACAATAAGTCAGCCACATTTTATTTTGATGGTCCATTTGTTGAATTTAAGTTACATTGCAACTAATTCTCATTAGATTATAAGTAGACTGTTAGGTTGGGGTTAGGGGTAGGGTTAGTATAAGTTGACATGTACTTACAAAGTTTCTTATAGTCAGTTAAATGTCTGTTGAATGTCAGTATCAACAGATATTAAGTGTACATTCTACCAATACTCAAATGGACCATCGAAATAAAGTGTTACCAATAAGTTTTTCATTTTTAAACATTTCCTGATGTTAAAATAGGATCCAAACCCCTCCCATTTCGTGGCCCACCGCAACGTGACAAAGGCCACCAAATTGTTTGACAGCCACGTATTAAAGGGCGTATAGTTTACCCCTTTTTCCAGATTTAAGATAAGTCTTTTGTGTCCCCAGAATGTGTCTGTAAAGTCTCAGCTCAAAACACCCATCAGATTATTTATTAGACCTTTCAGAGGTTTCTGTTTTATAGCTCTGAGCATCAGGTAGCGGTTTTTGTGAACTATGCCTTTAAGGCTAGTCCACCCCGCCTACCGTTCCCACGTCCTTGTCAGTGTGCCTGCCATCTCCGCCCTCAGCTGCCTGTGGATATTAACATGTATCCTGTCACATTTGTCGTGCAAAACAGTACAAAAATATATGCACGCACTGTGTGTCTTAAGTGTGTGTGTCTGTGTGTGTGTGCGTGAATTTTGTAACGACATTGTGTGTATTGTTGCATAAAGGCTTGAATTAACTCCACAACTAATACATCAAATAATCATTGGGAAAGTTCTTACTGTAGTATTTCTCACAAACGGTAGGTGAGACCTGCTTCCTCTGTGCTGTTTATCTGTGGCAGCTGAAGATTGAGGCACACTTTGACAGGCACGTGCTACCTGGCGAGGAGAATTAGCGTTAAAGGCACAGGCCACAAAAACAGCCACATTGACTTCAAAGCAGAAAATTCCAATATTCTGAAAGGTATAATAAATAATCTGATGGGTGTTTGAGCTGAAACTCTACAGACACATTCTGGAGACACAAAAGACTTATCGTAAATTCTAAATAAGGGGTAAAATAGATTTGAATTAGATTAAGATTTGATCAGATTTTGTGATATCGTTACCCTAAAAATATGATCTTTTTGGTCAAAATTCTACAATTGTACATAAGTCTGCCATAAAAACAGATGGATGTAATGTTGGAAGCATATTGAACCTTAGAAAATTTCAATTATTTTTTAAGAATGCTCTTGTACTGTGCTTAAGTTAAGCTGCATTTGTGATAGCAAGAAAAAAGCACAGTTATCGACTGACTGCTGAATCACCTCGTAAGCTTAACTGCATTGACATGAAGGTTGTGTAATGTCAGGAGAGGTGAATGACGTGTTCAGGAAATTGCTCAGCGTGAGATCACAGTTGGATTTCATTGAATGATACAAGTAAATGGGATTGAGATGTTATATCAGGTAAAGATTAGGTTAATGACTGTAAGTCAGAGGTGTAGTTCACCTGGTTGATATTATCCACTTCTAAACCCCGGTGAAATCTTTTCCCCCAGGTTAACCTTATTACGCTTTTGGACTGAATGTGCTGCACAGTTTCAAACAGAGTAATATGAATGAAACGTTAATAAATGAATCTTTCTCAATAAGATGTAAATTCGTGCCGCAATCTATAGATAATCTTTTCAAGTATTGAACATTACATTTATAGCATATATTATGATGGTTAAGATGCAGTGCTAAAATTTTAAAAGCTTCATTTTTTGGACATGATGGAAACTACAAATGGAGTTTACATGGTTAGCATGTCAGAATATATTGTTTTAAAGTTTGATAAATGTTGGTTGCTAATATTTCTAAATGCTGTGCCTGTATTGGATTCAAACCAAGGCCCAATCCCAATTCTATTTTTGTACCCCTACCCCTTACCCTTCACCTTGGCCTGTGAAACAGAGTGTGAAGGGGTAGGGCTTTAAAATTTACCCCTGAGAAATGGGACACCACTACGACACCTGCACACACTGCATCATTATATGTCATCACAATCTCTTGCTTCTTATGAGATTGACGATGGTGACTGCTGTAGTTATTTTGTTATTATTTGATATTTATCTTCAGGAAAACTCTGAAGGAAACAATATTATGTTGTAATAACCATATAATGTGGCAATAAGATCATAACTGTACTGTGCATTTACACCTCAGCCATATCCATCTATGTAAACACACAAAAACAATATTAAGGAGCCCCTATTATACGTTAAAAAGGGTCATATTTTGGTCTTGGGGGTCTCCAACAACAGGCTAATATGCATGCATGGTCAAAAAACACTTTCATTGTTTTAAAATTAGCATTTATTTTGACCTCGTTATCCCAGCGACTCCTATATGAATCATTCAGCGATTCATTTGTTACAAAACCCCTCCTTAGCGCGATGATAAACTGCGCTGATTGGACCGATGTACCAGTATGTTGCTATTGGTGGACATCATTCAGCGTGAGAGAATGCCCACCATGGCTTATCAGTATTGAAGTAGTCATAGTGTGTGTGTGAGCATATCTGCTAACACTCGTTTTTTCTGGGAGTTCCCCGTATTTCAGACACCTCACCCCCGAAACTAACCCCACGGTCTCCCAGCACATTGCTATATTCTTAACTATAAGTAAAAACAAGACACACATTCAGTATTAATGCACACAGCGGCAAAAGCTGAACCATTATGAAACAGGACCGCCGCACGTGTGTGAGAGCTGATGTAGCCATAGCAACGACAAACAGCAGAAGAACACGAGCTCACAAACGCATTTTAATCTGTAAACAAAGCGTCCCGCGTCCCGTTTACAACGTGCTTTTAGACGCGATATGAGAATACAAGATAACCAGATACACTACAAGTGGTTAAAAGTTACAAAACACAGTTAAATGCATCATTTACAAGCTAGAGAAAACAATGATGCAACTGATTTAATCGCACACACTCACTTGTTGGATAGCAGGCCAGGGAAATTTCCCGCTGTTCCCTATGGCTAGTCCGCCCCTGCATACATCAAGTCTTTTCTGATCCTTCCTTTAAACAATCGATCAACAAATCCTTCAATGTAAGCTTATAGATTTCAAAAGCACTCCTCAGAGGGAACAATCTCGTCTGTGGTTCATTTGCACACTTCCTATAATATCCAGCTGAGCACAATGTTCTTCTCTGTGTTGCCAGATGTAGCTGACTGATTCCAGTCCAAACCCTATCTAAAAGGTTTTTACCTGCACAATCAAATTCAAAACCGCCCAATATGGCAACCTTTGCTCGCCACTGTGGTTTGTGGGCGGGGTTGGTGGTTTTGAATCTCCCGGGGCTGTGCGCGCACAAATGGGCGGGGCTTATGTTTCATGTTCACGTCATGCCGAAACGGCTAAAGACTCGTAAGCACGGCGACTCGTTTGAGGAACTATGAGTCGACTCTTTTTATGGATGAATCAATAGTTTTAGACACTGTGCACTTTCAGATTTAAGCCTTAGCTGGACATTTCATTTCACTTAGAGCTGTGTCACACACTGCATGCAAGCTCATTTTCAAAAAACCCATAATATGGGCTCTTTAACATTATATAGCAGACACTGTAAAAAGCTTATTCCCAGCCACAAGACTTTTTTGACATGGGATTCAATTGTCATCAAGTAACAGAATGTTGCGGAGAAGTTATTAATAGGGATTATAGATAACAAAATTTTGCGTTTTTTTTTTATATCAAGATGGTAAAACACATGTAAATACACATGATGGTGTATTCTGGGAAATTTTCATATCCCTTGGTTTTGAGTGTGGTCCTGGAAAATCTCAGTTTCAAGGGGTATCTAGCCCTTCCCCTTAGCCCTACACCTTCAAGCTAAAGAGAGTTGGGACACTCTTACTCCTTCACAGAATGTGCAAAACGAGGGGTAGGGGTAAGGGGAAGGGCTAAGGGGTAGAATTGGGATTGGGCCCAAATGTGCCTCACGTCTACTTTTGGGTGACATTCCTGGCTGTTAGATCACCCCCTGGGAGCTGGCTGCAGTACAAGTCATAAAGCCTGCCTACTTCATGTTACCGAACGAGACTTATTTGCAGGAAAAGTAGAATTAGAAATTCTTTTGTAATGGTGGCCATCAAGTCATTATATGAGTCCAGCGTGGAGGGAGATGCATCTAAAAAAATAATATTGTATGTTTTGTGGTAATATTTTGATACTTTGTACATGGGACTTGTACTGTGTATGGCACCTTGTTGCAATTTTAGTTTCCCTAAATGGGATAATAAAGTTAAATCTGAGTCAGTTGGTGTACTAATACTGCTAAGTTTATTGTACAAATTGATAAGGATTATTTTATATAGTGCAGGGTTGGGATGTGTAAATCCTGTTGATATTTAGAAATCTTGCTGTATTTATCTTTTGCTTATATTAACACATGATTTCCCCCCATGTCAAACAGCTGTCTATGATGTGCATATTTTTAGTCCTGTTGATTGCTAATTAAAAATAAAAACCTTTCTAAGAAATTTGAAGTTCGGTGGGCATGGTTGATTTGACAAACATGCGTTTGGTTGGAAGTTTGATTCCGCAGCTAATTCCGCATGGTAATGTTTTAGCGCTTGCCCGGGCTTCAATTTCAGCAGTATTTTGCGACAGTTTGTGCCTGTCCATGAGGTGTTTTGCATTCAAAGCGTTCAATGGAAAAAGGTGCTGTCACATTATCGTATGAAAGCTCTAATCTGTTAACATGACTCTCGCATGCGGTGTGTAACAGGCTTAACATTTATGCTTTATATTACAATGGCATTAAAAACATGGGAGAGGATTTCTGAACGTTAGAGAGATAACTAGAATAGGTTATTTAATTGAGATGTTTTTCTTGCACATTTTGTCAATAAAGCTACTTAAACTGTGCAAAAACTGGATTTAAATTCGAATTTGGTTTAATTAGTTGATAATGGCCGCGAGATAATTGTTCTACATTAATAACAGCTGTTTTTGTCGGTTCTCAATGAACCACAGCTGTAGTAAAAGCTGCACATATAATTTCAACATATCATAACGTGTTTTTACTCCAAAATCTCCTCAAAACTACAGTTGAGTGTTGGAAATAAATCCTTCTCCAGATGATTTGATAGTTATGTGTTTATTAGTCATGCTGAATCAATGAAAGCAGTTTAATCTTTAGCAACCACTATTTTTCTGGGTTTCTGAACAAGTTGGTGGGTTTTCGCAAGAGCACCCTCTGGCCTTCAGAGATGATTTACTACACATCACACAGTGGCTCATTGAGACAATGTACTGGACAGAGATTTGCTCAATTGTGTTTATGATTTCAATTCGGGTAATCATGCTGCCAGATTTTTTGGCAGGGGCAATTTTCTCAATATTTCGATTTTTTTATTTATTTATTTTTATTTATTACATTTTTTTACTGTCAGATTGCTGGTTTTCAAATAGTTATATCACAGTCAAATGTTATCCTGTTCTAACAAATCACACATCAGTATAAAGCTTATTTATTGACACAAATAAATAAGAAAATACAATTAATGGGCAATTTAATAAAAATATAAATAATTATTGTTAACTTCCGGCCACAGCTCTATGTGATTTTTTGCTAATTAACCTTGTGTATGGATGTTAACAGCCTTCTGAGCTTACCAGTAGGCACAGAAGGCTCCTTCTGGCCCATATCTATCAGTGATAACATTCAAAGCGGGTGGAACAGGCTTATCTTCCACATATGTATGTATGTATATGTTATTTTAAATATATTATGCAAACCAAGACTGACTTTACTTTATATAAGTTATATACTATTACAATTAAATAACTTATTTTTATGTATCTGAGAGAAAAAAAATACTCGAATGCGATTTTGGCAGTCAAGAATAAATAAATAATATCGTCATAATAGCTGGAGTAGCTAAGCTAATTTATTGATTTATTTATTTTATTCCTTTATTTTACATGTCATTCACTCTTTACTATAAGGTTTCATTAGCCATTACTCCTTTTCGTCTAATGATTTTGCGGCTTGTCATCTGTTGGCTTTGTCCTAGGAATGTAATACAAATGCGCCAGTCATTGCCTTGGTAACATAAGTGCATTGTTGACAGTGATATAGACGATGATCAGATATTTCCATGTTTGGAACTCCTTTTTTCTCGTATTTACTTTGTTGAATAACAATAAATAAATAGCACTCTTCCACCTATAGCTATAGAAAATCTGGCATGCCCACACTTTTAAAGCAAGTTTTTTTGTACTTGTCAATAGCAGTCTGCTGTCAACATATGGCAATCGGGTGCAATCATGCCTCTATCTTCCAAGTTTGTGTCCACGTCGGTTCCGATACATTTAAAGCATATCTCAGATTTGCATGTATCGTTTTCAAACAACTTATGGGAACGAGTCAGGTTTGGGTACAGATTTTTGCACCTGAGAAGACCTCTAGGACACGATATGAGAAGCATTTGACAACTTCCTAGTGATTGTTTGTGTGGAAAGACTCTAAAGCAAAGTATTGCTACTTTAGCTGTTAGCATTGATGCTTCTTACACCCATAAGATGTCGGGTAGTTATCGCTATGTATATCACATCATAATGTTATACATAAAGATGCATTTTCACTCTTAAAGCTTAGCAGTGTGGCTTATAGTGTTTGTATAATGAAACCTTCTTGTTGCATCAGTTTATGTAAATATGTGTGAGTAAAACATGCCACTTGCGTATTATGTCACATTACAGATGCCCTTTCATTGGCTGCTGGGTCAGGTGCATGTCTGTCTCTGTCTGCTGAATCATGTGCTTGTGTCACATGAGGATTATCTCATGTTTTTTCAGCTGACTTGAAAGCGCACACACTCGGCTGTTTTCACACATCGTGTAATCCTCAATTTTCTGGCATTACGGGTGATCATCAGTGAGCATGAATGTGACCGAGCGAGAGAGATATAAGAGTAGGTTGTGGCTGCAATAGTGACTGTGTGTATGCATGCATGTGTGTGTGAGGGAGTCGAGATGCTATTTTTACCCTCTCTCCTCTTGTTCCTGTGTCTCTGTTGCTAGGAGCTCAGTTCTGGGATGGTTTCCTCCAGAGACTCGGGTTAAACAAACTCTTACGTCACTGCTTCTGTGGATGGTGGTCTAATTCAGAGCATCTCTCTTTGTTTATGTGCATTCCGCCACTGAAACACGTTTATTATTACTTACAGCTATTATGTATACAAACCATTTCGCACATGTTGTGAAATACTGTATATACTCACCACTACTTTATTAAGCAGGTCTTGTCAGCAAGAGGTCCTAATTCTTCATTTCGTAGATTCAACAAGGGTCATTCAAAGGTTCACCAGAGGTTTTAGTCCATATTGACGTAGCATCTGGTGCTGGACATTTACATTTACTCATTTAGCAGACGCTTTTATCCAAAGTAACTTAAGTGAGGATAAAGGAAGCACTTCAAATCATCAGAGAGTTGCAGTATTTAAATGCTGGGACAATTCTAAGTTTGTTTGTTTGTTTGTTTGATCTCACATAGAATTTTAAGACATTTTAAGACTAGATTCGATCAAGTGGTTTTTACCAGATGTCGTATTGGACATACAAGACTAACTCATGGTTTTTTGCTTCAAGGTGAAAACCCTACTCACTGTTTGTACTGCACAATTCCCCTTACTATAAAACAGTGGTTCTCAACTGGTTTGGCCACGGGACCCACATTTTTACATGGTCATCAAGCTGCGACCCAAATTTTTAGCAACTGTAATATAATTTTAGGAATTATAATTAATTTGTATTTATTTGTTAACATACACAAGTAATGACAGAAAAAATATAAGAACATCAGCAAGACTTACAAATAAACAATATTTTATTGCTGACATTTAACAAAATGTATCAAATTTAAGAAATATTACAAAATAAAAACGACAAACACTGTAAACAGTGGTTCGGGTAAGGAAAGGTTGTTACCATAAACAAAACTGAACTGTTAATAAAACATTAACACTGATCCTGTTGAACAGAACAAACCAGCAAATTGTAAAATGATTAAAATATTCATAATCATTTTTACATCTAATATGACAGCAATTATAAACATCTGTTTTACTTAACAGTAATTTGGGAAGATAATGAGATAACTGAGGATGTGCTTCTGATGTGATAAGAGTTTCAAAGTCAGGAGTGATGGTAGACAGTGCTACCCGAAGATCGTGCTCTATGTCCAACCTGTTTCTCTGCTTTGACTCAAGCTGCATACAACTTTCATACAAATACGTAGTTCTGAATGGGATGGGTTTGATCGCACTCTCAGATCGTTAAAACTGGGTGAGGCTTACTTCACTGAATTCACGACAGCTCCACGAGCTGACTCTCTATGTTGCTCGGCAACGTAACACTTTCCACGTCGATTCCAAAGGGATCGGTTGCCAAAGGGTGCACGCATTTCAAAATAAAAGTCCGGTATCCGCAAAACAAGTTAAAAATTTTACTTTTTTGACCACACACTCCGCGACCTACTAAAAATGTTCCCGCGACCCGACCCACCAGTTGAGAAACACTGGTATAAAATACATTTTACTGGACTGTCCCGCTTTTAATGATGCCAGAAGACTTTTTTTTATGAAATGAACACTCTTAAGGACATTTTTAAGAGTACAAACCGTCTCCCTGATGACATTTAACGGTTGCCAAATTTATGAAATGAATGACCAAAGTACCAAATAATACCTGCCATGAGTATAACCACATTCAGCATCAGGAGGCGCTATAATCAGTCTTGTAGGAGACTTTTGCTTTCACAACCCAAAATAAATAATGTTATCCAACATGTTCGTTCAAAAGCTCCGCCCCTTCCGCTACATGCTCAAAGCTGCGGTCGTTGAGTGCGTGAAGTGTCCATCAGTCCACACTTCATTTTACTGGCTGAATGAGTGCATCATCCGGGTAATCAAAGTGCACTTATTATTTTTAGAGTTTTCAGTGTGAACGCACTACTTACAGTATTTGTACTACAAAATGGTGTAGAATAGTGCATAAGTATGCGATTTAGGACGCACATGCAGTCCCTCCACTGCCGTCCAAAGCCACGCCTCCTGACACACAAACGCACATGGAAAGATGACAGCAGACTACACACTAGTTCATGTCATATTTCCAGCTAGAAATGGAGTTAGTGGTTGGCCGGTGGCGTGCAGGAATTACCAGTGACTGTAAGGGGATTACTTATTACTAAGCCCTACTTGCATGCTATTAAGTAAGCGGTAAACAATATAGGGAGCACGTCACAGGTTGTCATTGTTCAAAAATGAACCAATGTGAATATAAAATCATCTTCAGCTTTGTAAAGCAGGCTAGGCAGAATAGTGCTATTTACTGATGTTACTGATTAAAGAGTTATACTTCAGCCATGGTGCGTCGTTTCTCCACCATGCAAAACTAACTCCAATATTAATTCAGGATTTTAAAAAGTTTTAATTCAGCATTTGATTTTACCGCAACTGTGATTGTCTCGTCTGTACATGAACGCTCGCTGGCGGATCTGTGTGAACAGAGATGCACAGTGGGAACAAATCTACATTTGCTGACAGACAGTTTGGGCTACTTATCAGAATGATGGGAAATAATGTATGTACATATGTATTAATGTATTTAAATGTAATAATATTTAATTGGATGAACATTAGGCGACGTGGTGGCGCAGTAGGTAGTGTTGTCACCATTTGGCATTTTTGTGTGGTTTGCACGTTCTCCCCACGTTCGCATGGGTTTCCTCCGGGTACTCCGGTTTCCCCCACAGTCCAAAGACATGCGGTACAGGTGAATTGGGTTGGCTAAATTATCCGTAGTGGATGAGTATGAATGAGTGTGTATGGATGTTTCCCAGAGATGAGTTGCAGCTGGAAGGGCATCTGCTGCGTAAAACATATGCTGGATAAGTTGGTGGTTCATTCCGCTGTGGCGACCCCAGATTAATAAAAGGAATAAGCCGAAAAGAAAATGAATGAATGTATGAATGGATGAACATTTTTTTAGTTTTATGCCTTAACCAGAATATAAAAATACATATAAACACATTTAGATCATTTACTTTAATCATTACTATTGAAATGTGAAGAGACTTTCAACCAGCACAACAACAAATGTTTCTAAAGACAATCACCTACTGCACCTTTAACTGCATTTATTGATTCAACAAGATTAATAGTCACACAACTGGATGGAATAATTTCATGGAATCATCTTACCGCAACACTCGACTGAAGTGAGTCTGGAGTAAACCCTTGTTAGTAAACTGATGTTATTATGCTTTAAAATGTAGATGAAGTTGCTCTATAAGACTGAGACTGCAGTGACCACTTATTTCAGAGTTACACTGCGTGGAGTCTGACTGCATTTTATAAGCTCTGCACAAATTCTTTATTTCTTTTTTTATGTATTTATATATTAATTAATAATTAATTTTAAATTATTCATGTATCTAATTTCATGTAATTATTTTTTTATTTATTAATAAATATTTATTCTTAAGGTTTGAACAATGACAGTGGGATTGCTAAATAATACAGCACCTTATGACAATATACAATGCAATAATTCTTACGCATTTGTACACAGCACCTTATAACAATATACAATGCAATACTTACGCATTTGCACACAGCACCTTATAACCTTTATATTTATAACAAATCTGCACATACATTTCAACATCCAGATTGTTGGACTGACTGCATCTCTGTTTAATGTCTATTGTCTTCTTTTTCATATATTTATTCTGTGTTGTCACTTGTCACTTTATGTACACTGGAAGCTTCTGTAGCCAAAGCAAATTCTTTGTGTGTGTGAAGCACACTTGGCAATAAAACTGATTCTGATTCTGATTCTGATAAACCAAGACCAAATGTAACATCTTGTTTTGGCTTTTTGACCAAATGGAACCAAACTACACATGTGAATAATTTTTAAGAATCTGTTTATTTTCTCTCTGTATTTCTGATGTGTCAACATCTCTGCAGAACGATTTTTGTTAATCAGAGTGCTGGCAAACATGGAAATGAGGGAATAATTACAAGAGGCAGATGGAGAGGAATACAGATCACTGTACAGATAAAAATAGACTTTGATGGTTTGTTTAAACTGATTAGATAAACCAATCCTAAACTCCTCTGCTCATTCACACCTGCCGCCATCACCCACAAAGGCACATCATCACTATTGTTTCACCCGCTTTACTGATTTATTGGGATCATTTATTATCCGAGCTGATCTCAACTGTTTACTTAAGATCTCACTCTCACATGAACATTGACATCTAATTGATGTGCAGATTTCATAATTTTGACAAAAATGTTTACCTCGAACAAGTTAGAGTGACTTTATTTTCTCACTTAATCAATGGGCTTAATTTGTGAACCACTGTAAATATAGAAGTAAATTCTAATTGCAAGTCAAACAGATCTTCCTAAAAACTCTCCTCCAGATTCACAAATGCTTCACAAATATCAGCTTTGATAATAATTTGATTCAATAATTTAGATGCAATTTCATTCACAATTAGCATAATCTCAGCCTATAAATTTTAGCAATATCCATTCTCTCTACAGAAATAAAGTGCATTACAGTATTGTAGACTTTTTTCGAGGTTTGACTCCAGTTTATGGCATAAATGCTTATTGGGAAGAGCAGGGACGAAAGTAACATTTTTTTATAAAAGCTCATTTAAAAAGAAGAAGAAATATACTTTTCCTTTCGTTACTAACTCAAGAGTGCTCTATCAATATCGGGTGTTATTTTGTATCATTATAAAACAACTCCAATATAACTTGCACAAAGTTGCACATTGTTACTTTTGACCCCATCACCTGGGACGAAAGTAATACACGGGTGGGTCAAAAGTAAGTAACACAACAATATTTGCTAGATTTACTGGCTTAATCTTGTTTATTTTAAATATATCTTACTATGACCTAGTTAATGTGAAGTACAAACTGCATATTTTGTCCTTTATTTTTGATAAATATTAAAGTGCATTTTAATTTTAAGTTTCACTTCCATCAAATGTTTCAAAAGAAATAAAAAAAGCTAAATGTTAACATTTTGTACAATTTTTTAAATGTTTTATTTTTATAATTATTTGGCAATATGCATTCATTTCATAAAACATATGAATTTAAACACTGAAAACTCTAATGTGAAAAATTTCAAACTCAAGGATGTGTTATTGCACTAAATAACCTGAAGATTAATCATTAGTGTGATGGATGAAAAGAGAAACACAACTTTCTACAATGACTTTTTGGTCCTGAAATCAGGTGATATTTAGCAGATCCATCAAGGCTTGCATGCTGAATGTGCTAGCCTGGAAAGCAAATGTTGTCAGGGCTTCAAAAAAATCGATACGTTACTTTTGTCCCCGCTCTCTCCTATGTCATAATAATAAGAAAGTGCCATATGGCTTCAATGAATTGTTAATCGAAGTGGACTTTCATTGCGTATTTTGTCAGTAAAGCCGGTTCTGTAATCAGATGTAAATCTCCAGCAATGGAGAATCGAGCTACACAAATTTTGCAGTCAATTTATTAAGCACGATTCTGAAATCAAGATAATCGTTCTGTGATTTGACAGTTGTTTGTGTTGTTTCTCATTGAACGACTGTATGGCTCCGTGTTGCTGCTAAGTATGTGAAAATACCACATTTAAGAAGATGGTTTTGCTCCAACCTCACTTCATAACTTTTGTCGCTGATTCCATACTCATGTGATTATTAGCCAAGTCACTTTAAGACAAGTCATTTCACCCGTCGGCCATCTTGAAATGCTTCTCACGCTTATGATTACATTCCATATTTGGAAGCACCAGTGAAATTTAATGCTAAACATTTATAAACTCTTAAACAAAACATACCAAACAAACATGTAACATATATTATTATGCCAGTGCAAACACATTCACTGTTAATAATTTTCCCAGAAGAAAAAAGAAACTTTACACTACATTTATACACGAGGGAGCAGGTGTATTTCTTTTAGGGTTACGTTTCACAGATGTTTGGTGATGTTTTGTATTTGTTTTCTGTTTTGCCTTACTTTCTCTCTTCCGTTGTGTACTCTGTCCTGTCTTAGGCGTGCAACCATAGGTCAAGAAGGCTGTCAATCAGCATTATGACACACCAATCAGGAGCTGGTTCGCCACGTTTAAAAGACGTTAGCTTTCGCTGTCATTTTGAGCAGCATAGTTTTTTGTGTGTTATTTGCCACGTTTATAATTATGTTTTGGAGTTGTTAAGAAGTTAAACTAAGAAGTTTAGTTAAGCATCACATACGCTGAAGATTGCGGTTTTGCTTCTGCATTTTTCTTTGGTTAGTAAGTTTAGTTGGTTGGGGTTTAGTTAGATTGTTTTGTTGTATTTATTTCCTTGTTTTGGCACACTCCTGCTTTTTGTTGAATTTGTTTATTTAAAATTAAATTTTAAATTACTATATTCATTGTTTGATAGTCTCTGTTAAATAAATTGTTATTTTTGTTTTGTTTTTGTTGTATAGGATTTAATACATCTTTATATGTAATAAAGATCGTTTTACATTTAATAAATGTATAACACTTTATTAATATTTTACTCCAGCGATTGAATGCAATTTATTTGCATAATAATATAATAGTCATTATTGTTTTGACAAATTTTTTTTATATACATAATATGAGTACCACAACTGCACAAATGTTAAAATGATCGTTACAATAAAATAATGAAATTACGACTGAAATGAGAAACCCTAAACTGTTCACACTCACGGACGGTCTCGATCGCCATATTTGTGATATACAGTAGGTGGCGATAATGCTCCCAACGGGTTAGTGGTCGTCAAACAAGAAAAAATAAAAGAAGGCTGGTTCATCATTAAGCATTGCTGTGTCCCAGTTCACATACTTATGCTACGCCCTAAAAGTATGTACTTTTTTTGTAAAGGAAAAATATATACTTTTGAGTGTGTAACAGAAGAGCGTGCAAGCTTTGGGACATACTACTTCCCCGTTAACAGATCGTTGTGTTGCTTAGTTAAAAGCTCTGTCAATCATACACATTTTTGTCGTATTTATTTTCCCACCTTATCGGAAAAGCAGCAGCAGGATAATCTCCCATTCACGAGTCTTTCATGCAGAGAAATCTCCTTAGGTGTTTGGATAATTCTGCTTTCAGACGTTAATGTCCAAACACGTCTTTATATATAAGTTCAGTATTGTTGTTGCAGATGAAATATAACACAGACAACACTATTTAAATATTCTCCAGTGGGCTAGGTGTTAACTAAGGCTACGTTCACACTGCAGGCAAATGTGGCCCGAATCTGATTTTTTTGCCCACATGTAACTCAGGTCTTGACAGTGTGAACAGCCCAAACCGCATAGAATCTGATCTTTTCATGTCAGATTTGTGCATCTTTTATATGTCGTCTTAAATCAGACACAGATCTGATATTTTGCAATGCGACCGCAGTTTGAACAGTTAGGTCGGATTTCATGTGACTTTTCCATAATCTTTGAGCGACATGCGTCATCATTCTGTGCTGCAGACGTCATTTACTCCTCAGGAGCAGCAGATTGACACACAGGGCGATTATTTTACCACAGAAAGTTGGTTGTTCATTTTGAAAAAGATTTTGAAGGCAAAACTGGAGCTTGTTAACCAATCTGGTTATTGATTGGGGCACGGGTTGATCGCGAAGCTGTGTCGGGGGTGTTGCGGATAGGGGATCTGTGCTCAAAGGAAGGGGCACTTTCATTTAAAGGACAAACTTTCTCTCAGAGAGAATAAAGTGCAGGTGCTCAAGCACCCAAACACCCTTTCTGCACATGTCTGTTGTCTATAACAACGCAAAATGAAATAACTCTGCAAACAGAGATAAACCTACTCCGCCTTCATAGTTCAGTCTAAGGCTGCTCAATAACTCTTGATGAGTTCAATACACCGGTGGTCAGATAGACGCGCACTGCAGTTGTCATAATTCACAAATGATCAGTGTTTTCAATCACAAGAGACTTATTTTAGGTTTCAAATACACATTAGCAGTAGCAGAACAACCCTTTACAGTTTATGAAATACACCACGGTTGTCTGTGAAAGGGGCAATAATTACACTTAAGCATGACAACATGCTTCAGTATACACATTGTGTGCATAATTAACATCCAATGCGCAATGTACTGTGGGCAATATCAGCGAATAGAGTATGGGTGCTTCTACACTTAAAATTTTGAACTTTGGAAATAATAAACCATCCGCCAATTTTTGGCATACTCTTTTCAACAGAGTACGATTTGGGACAAACTAATTCTATTTTCACATACTATTTAGGACGGATAGTATGCGAATTGGGACACTGCACATGACTGTTTCTCAATTCCAAGAATCCAGAGAATGGACTTGTGTTCTCGTGGAGAACGAACTCAGGAGACCACGAGAACAGAGAACTTGTCCTTTGAGAATTGAGATGCTGCATTCTTCCTGATGGTCACATGATCTTTACGCGTTTATAACTAAAAATTAAAAATTTAAAATTATTTAGACAATACAGCATTTATACAGCTGTTTATTGTTTTTTCCCTTTTCAATTTATGTATAGCATGCACAAAATTCTTAGAAATATATGTTGCACAATACAAATAAAACAAACTGTAATACAATAAACAATCTTATTGTTTTTATGCCTCTATTACGATTGTCATGTTAATGTTCACTTTCACCATCTCGTTTAGGGAAACTCTATAACTAATTAAGTTATATCTCTGAACTTTAATAATAAATCTTATTAAAATGCTGCACTCCCCGCCTCCTTTAACCCATCGCAATGACTTCTGGCACTTCAAGAGTGAGTTCCGTGCTCAAATCTGCATCGGTGCATCCTCGATATCAAGAACACATCAGGGAACTTCGGACGCGTCCTCCGTTGTTGCGTTCTTGAGTTTTGAAACTGAACTTTGGCTCTTGATGATGATGTTACAAGAGTACACGAGGATGCAAGATCTCTGAAAAACACATATTGAGAAACAGCCCATATACAGTATGGTTTGCCCCTGCCTAGATTGTATGTGCTGAAATGTGTGTGGGTCTGCGGCTCTGCAGCTGGATATATCTTAATTTTTTTTAAGTTATACAAAGTTTAACTTAATATTTTTAGTCAGTTTGATTAATGTAAGTTGAGATGACTAGAAAAGATCATTTGATTCAACTAAAGAACTAAGAATAGTTTTTTACAGTGTATGTTATCAAGTTGGTAAATGGTATTCATACTTTTGATTTTAATATTACTCCACATTATTAAAAATGAATGAGCAGTGTCCTGTGCTGTAGGGCTGTCTCTCTCTCTGTGTGTGTGTGTGTGTGTGTGTGTGTGTGTGTGTGTGTGTGTGTGT
>CAIGQQ010037491.1:2021465-2037202 GCA_903798035.1 Danio albolineatus | reverse complement strand
GTGTGTGTGTGTGTGTGTGTGTGTGTGTGTGTGTGTGTGTGTGTGTGCGTGTGCGTGTGTGTGTGTGTGTGAGAGCATCATACGCAAATATGTTATGATGATGGAAATCTGGACCAGATCCCACCTGGCCCGTATGACTGAGCGTGACGTAATCACTGTTGGCACGTTCAGGCCTTTTCAGAAACACTTCAAACATGCACAGAGTGAAAAACGGTACTCTAAAACCTTGATATCATTCAGTTTTCATCACTTAGATTATTGTATCTTTAGTTGTCTATAGTTTTCCTCCCTTAGCTCAATTGTCATAAGTTGTATGTTTCAGTTTCTTTCTGCATGATTATTAGGGTCAGTCATTCATGTCTAATCAGGATTATTGGTTGGTTCTGGTTGTTCTCTTTGATGAACTGTGCTGTTTGTCTTCTGTTGTCGTGACTGCCTTCATACTGTCTCTTCTGTTACCAATGCAGTTATTACTAGTGATGAGACAGGTCAGACAGAATAGCAAAGCTGATTCAAATCAATACCATGACTGTAGATTAGGTATGGTCCGGTATAAGATTCTGACGGTATGATAACCTTGGAGAAAATATCACGATTTCAAGGTATTGTGATTACTGCTCTAAAATATATTCTTTTTAAATGTCTGGGTAAAAAAAAACAACACAATTTTGAGCACAAAATATTTTATTTTGAGAAACATTTATAATATTTCAGAACAGTAAACATGTCAGGCTAAGTAATTCAAATGAATCATTGACTGCTGTCTTCGATAGTTTCAAAAACATACATTTCAGTTCAAAGCAGCATCTTTGGATATCTTTTCTGCTTGATACACTGTTGTCCTTAAAAAAACATAAATAAAAAATCGCACACATGCCTTAGGAACGGTATAGCAGAAAATTTTGACGGTTTTAAAACCTTGACTTTTCCAAACGTGGTATACCTTGAAAACAGTTATCATGCATTTGTTTTAATTACGAAATATGTGTTTTTGATCAATCAGTCAAGAAATCATTTAGGAGATTGTCAAAATACATCGCTGTATTCTCTTGAATCGATTTCTAAGCATTAGGTTTTAACAGCAGATGTCACGCTAAGCTAGTTTTTAATTGTACACTCAAATGATCACAAGGAAGAGTTTGTGGGACATGTAAATTGGCTATTATGTCATGAGATTGACAGACATGTCACTGTTGCAATTCTCTTAAACCTTTTCCAACTTTGTTAATGATTATTTTAGGTTTGAGTGGTATTTGGGGTTGGGCGATGTCGACCAATTTGGTGTCGTACGATGTCTAATGTGAAACGTTGCGATGGACGATGGCATCGTCATCTTAGGCCTCAGTGAATTAACTATTCATTAATAATGAATGAATACATAATGAATTAATTATTTATAGCCTACTATTTCAACTACCTGACCCACATGGTCTTTGTTTTGCCCATAACCAAATAAAAAATAAATAATGGTAAGTTACAAACAAATTACCACCTGTCAGTCACTTTTTCCGCAGGACTCTGGCATGAATAGGCAGTGATCGTTATAATGGCATCAGTGGTCGTTATAATGGCATCGACAAACTAGATTGCTAAAAAAGGTACACAACCAACTGGAACCAACCAACAGTATCTGAGGTTTTTGTAAAAATTACAAAGTACAAGCGTAAAAGCAAAAGATTGAAGCAGTGTACTGACGCTGTGACACGTTATCTGATAGATTTAAAAGACCGTGGAGTCTTTAGATAGGCAACATTAATTAAATATCACGTTTAACAACTATAGTGGTACATTCTTGATAAGCTGTCCGACATGCACTGCTCTCTGGGGTTTTGTGCCTAAAGCACCCCCTGACTGCCTGGAGCTAGAGCACATGACAGCGAAAGAGTGTGTGTGTGTGTGTGGTCACATGATGTGCATTTTCAGCAGTTTAGTGTGGAAGGAGGGCTGTTCAGAAATGCTAGATGAAACATCAGTGTGGATGTGGATAGTTTTCATTTTAAAATGGCATTTTAAAACTAAGACGTATTAATGTAAATGGGTTCTAAGTGTGTATTTTTCACGATTGGTTACTGCTGTGTCTGTGACGGGTGGGGCGGAGGATCGCGATGCTGGCTTAGCATCGTGATGTCTATCGGCAATCGACGATGGACGGTGGCATCATCAATCGAGTATTGCTGTTTGTAAAGCACACAGCACCATCTACTGTTAGGAACTAAACTCAAAAATTGTCAGCATTAATAATATTGATGTGTTTTGAATGATTTCAGTCTTTGACGGTGATTAATCACTAGCTGTATTCTATGCTGGGTTCATGCCATGTCGGAATTACCATAATTTTGAATTAGTAACATCCTGCAATGGAGCATTCACATTGTTAGACTAGGGGTTTTGTGTTTCTTTAGCAACACCAAATGCATTTATGCCATGTTGTAATTAGTGACTACCGCAGACCTTAGTAAGGCATTTTGTATGATGTATGTAAATATAAATATTAGCTCACTTTGGATCACATCTTTCAGTGCTAATATTCCTTTGTGTTTTGTTAGTAAATTTGGACAATTTTTTATGCCAGGAAATGATTTGCACTGGTGCAGTTTGTTTCATGTCTGGCCCTGTTCTCTGCTGTCATTTGCAAATCATGGTTCACACCTGTCAACATTGGGATGTGAAAATAAGGGATGTGCCGGATATGCAGAGATATTTCGCTCTGCTTCAAATTACATGTACAGAATCCGTTTGGGAAACAGTATCTGTTTATCCCTATCTAGCGCTTCTGACAGTCACGCACTGCTACTGTACTGTACATGAACTTACTGTTTTGAGCATTGCATATGAGGGGCAACAGTGCCTGTATTGGAAATTAAGGGAATCCCTCCTTTTCTATATTTATTTCAAAGTGTTTCATGCATGAATAAAACAAAAGCACAGAACAGATTCACATTTAAGAGCAAAGGGCGTCCCCTGGCCGTTTGGCGGTATGGGTTGCGTATAGGGAGGATCGTGTCTTAATGGGAAATACAGGGGGAAATATGGGAGGACTGCGGCAAAATACCTTTACAGGATGATAGCAGGACTGGACTGTAAAATACAGGAGAATCCTTTGGAAAAATGTGAGAAATATTTTATATTTGGGTAAAAAAATAAAGACAGACAAAATAAAGATGGAAAGGCAAACAAAAATGTCAATCATAAAGGTTGCCAGATGCAGCTAAGATACTTGGAAATATGAAAAAAATTGTCAACATTTGAAACAAACCATTAGTTTGTTTTTTTAGGAGGATTTAAACATGACGCATACTTCATCATTCATGATTGATGCCTATTATGTATTTGTCCAAATTACCAAATTTCCAAATTTACCAAATGATTGTGTTTTAGTTGTTGTTGTTGTGGATGTCCGAAGTGGTATACAAGATATGCAATTTTCAGAGAGTTCAAATAAATGTTTGTTTATGTTCATATATAAATATATTTTTTGACTGCATTTATGAGTAACCAATGTACACTGTTTGTGTAAAATAGGCACCTAATATTTTTGCATGAATAAATGAGTTAATTATAATAATTTATACATTGAATTGTCTTTTGTGAGACCCGTGTTGTATTGTATCTCAATCGGGCATTGATTTAAAGAAAACAAAAACAAAACAAAACACTGGAAGCACCTGAGCTGGCTTGTTAAAAAAAAGACCCTATGCATATACCCCATTTGAATATATTTGGCTCACAAACATATTTTCACATAATATATAGCAGAGCAGTGTGCCTGTGTCTAAGAATAATAACAATCTTCTTAAAGGTGCAGTGTCAGAAAAGTGATTTTATCCTTAAAATTTCATATTAGATATTGTGTAAAAATAAATCAATCAGATAAGGCATGTATGATGTATGAGAGCTTACATCTTTTGTGTTTAATATTGATATTGTGTGGTAACCATGAATAGTGCCTATATGACCTTCAGGCATGAGAGTGTCTATAATATACAGTAGTATGGCTTATTCTTGGCCTGTCACAATAATCAATATATCGACTTATCACACAACACATGAACATGACCACAATAATTTTTGTTGGTGCAATATATATCGCCCATAAATAAAAAATGATTCTAGCAATATTATATCTTTATTGGAGGTGTTGGTTTGGTTAAAAAAAAATACAGTATTTTCTGTAAATTACTTGAGTATATTTTCATGTGGGTGTCTGACAACTAAAGCTAGATCTGGTAGTAGATATCGCAGCCTCTGTTAGTTTTTACCTTGCGCTTTTTTGTTAACATTTATTATTATTTATTTAATATATGCATTTTCACATTCTGATTCCAATTCCTAATTATTAAATTGTTAAAATGAATATAACTTAATTAAATATTATTAGGAATGAAATATTACAGTATCTGTTCTTTGGAAGATTGTACTTGTATTATATGATATTATATTATCATTCTGGCCTTATGAGTGGAATAAAATGACAATAATTTTGTTTATTGCAATATATCGTACAACACAAAATAGATATCGTGACAGGCCTAGCTTATTCAGCAAATCAGATACTGATTTGTTTACATTTTGGACACTGTTACTGTTTACTCAGAATTATTATAATCAGTGTCAGCTGACATGTCAAGCCGCATAACTTCTTTCTTTTCCACTATTCCTTAAAGAGGACGTATTAGTCTGACAGTTCGCACTACTATGTCTTTCTTTTCTTTTTCATTCTTTTATAACTTGTTTTAACACATTTTAATCTGTTTTTATCTGTTTTTTTACTGTACTTCTGTACTTCAATTTTATTTCTGTTTATGTAAAGCACTTGGAATTGCCACTGTGTATGAAATGTGCTATATAAATAAACTTGCCTTGCCTTGCCTTGCCTATTATGCCCCTTTCTACAAGATGTGAAATAAGTCTCTGATGTCCCTAGAAGGTGTATGCGGAGTTTCAGCTCAAAATACCACACTATCTATTTTGTACTATTCTTTGAAACTTCCCCTTATAGACTTTGATCCAAGTTGTGTCGTTTTGGTCGGTGTTGCTTTAAATTCAAATGAGTCTGTGATACTCTTTTAAAAGAGGGCGGAGCTAGAAACCCCTCTATGTCATCATAGCAGTGGATTCAAAACAGGATTAACGTTATCTCTGTGAAAAACTGAACTCTAATGGTGGACGGCTGCTTCTCACTCCAGGCTGTCATGCTCATGCTAATGAGGGAGAGGTCGCTACTAATGGGCAGGGACTAGTGATAAGGTAGAATGTCAGAAAGTGTTTTTGCAGACTGTTTTATCAAGTGTGATATATAAAAATAAAGTTAATTAACTTTGCCTATGTTCTACTATATTCTATGTTCACACAATGTTGCCACATAACTTAGTTTAAACCCCTTATAAAAGTGATTTGTGCATGATAGGCCCCCTTTAGCAAGAGAAAAAGAGAAACGTTGAATGAATATTGTATAATAACTGTTATTTCTGTGTGTACAGTATGCCCGGGTCTGGATCCCGGATGACGAGGAGGTGTGGAAGTCAGCAGAGCTCACAAAAGACTACAGACAAGGAGACGGAGTACTGCAACTGCAACTGGAGGATGGAAAGGTCAGAGTAATGACTGTTTATAAACCTCATTTCATTAACATTACTTACAGTGCAATGGATCTACTGGTACTTTAATTGAAATTGATCCTTCGACCTTTTAGTGTTAGCAGCCTATAAGTAACTATTACGCGCTACTGTCTATAACACTTTAGTGAGTGTTCTATAATCTTGAGTTTGTACAGGCTAAAGAATGGCTTTCAGAATCATGAATAGACTCGTATCAATCAAGCTTCGCAGAATTGCACGTAAACTGCATGACATTGTAACAACAACCATAAAACATTCTATTTGTTAATAGGAGAAGGATGAGGGCTCCCATTGTGATGTCTGCATTAAATTACATTCAAAAAATAGATTTTTATATGCACATATAAAGCATATTAATTACATGCAAGTTAAAGGGGACCTATTAACATGTCAAATACGTCTCTGATGTCCCTCGAGTGTGTATGTGAAGTTTCAGCTCAAAATATCCCACGAATAATGTTTTATAATTCTTTGAATTAGGCAAGTTATTGGACAACAGATGGCTTATAATACTGACCTTAAAAAATGTTAAAACTGCTTTTATTTCAGCCAAACTGAAAAAAAAAAAAAAACTAATAAGATTTTCCCTAGAAGAAAAAATATTATAGCAAATACTGTGAAAATTTCCTTGGTCTGTTAAACATAATTGGAGAAATATTAGAAAAAAAGAATAAAAAATAAATTATATATATATATATATATATTAAATAATAATTGTGATGTGTATATATACCAGGGGTGCCCACACTTTTTCCTATATAGGGCCAAAAACCAAAGTTTATCGAGGCTGTGGGCCAAATATATACCAAACTGTATTACATCAAATTTACCAGGGGGAATTTTCTTATTTATTCGATAATATTAAAAAACAAACAAACAAACATGCAAAACAAAACTAGAAAATGTTGCTTTAAATCATATTTAATATCTGCAGCATCATTTTTAGTTTAACTCTTTTTATTGACAATTCTCAGTCAGAGAGGTATTACAAGTGAGGGAAAGAAAAACCATAATACATTATTTTCACAATGTTGAGAAAAGAAATACTGGGTGGTAACCAAGCGGCAACTTCCCGCTCTCCCTCGGGACGCCAATATGGAAGTTACTGAAACTGTATAATTCATCGAAATTCCGCTAGTCCTGGCTCCATAATAGAGCAAATTTCTATTGAGTCCACTGTTAATATGGCCAACCTTACAGCAGAAAAAAAGCTGTTTACAGCCTGGTAGAAAGAGCGATGTTGGTTTATATAGATAATATTACCGTTCATGACAACTGTGAGGAGGTGATTTTATTTTATTTTTTTATAACTCATCCGTTTCATTTATATTAAGTTATATTAAGTCTGCATAATTAAGGGCATGGCCACTTGAGTGACAACTGATTCCAGCTGATTAGCTGCTGAACTCGGCATTTGCGTCATATTTTTGTTTTGTTTTATGTGGCTTTACACAATCAACTTCCTTTTGGAATTATTTCCTACAATTATTAGATGATATGGCATGCTGTGTGCACTTAATTGTGCTCACAAACCATTCACGTGGTCTCCATTTCCCAGGTGAGTGTAGTTATAATTATTTACCATATCAAATATAAACGTATTTGCTTGATTTAAGATAATTTATCATTTATAATGTTCTTTAGACCTGTAATGCCCTCCAAAATCTGACAGATTGATTAGCTGTAGGCTCTAGAACAGTCGTCTGAAGCGTTATCATACAGTGTTATGCCTGTATTTTTTAAAATATCCTTACATTTACTAACACAGACTATATTTAAAGTATTTGGAAGTAATTCGCATTTCCCTCCTGTAGAAAAATGTCATAAGAACAATGTTTAGTGGCTTAGTATATTACAACAGTGTTTTTAAAAGGCTAAACACTTTATTAATATAGTATACAACCAAGCACCTGTGGTCAGAACACAAAGAGTCGCAGGTAATAAAGGATTATGCTTTTCTCCCAAACTAAGCAAAATGCTAGCAGCGTCCCTATCTCCGCTCATGTTCCGCCTCTTTGCCCTTTTTTGGAGACCCCCAGCTGGAGCAGTGACGTGCAAACAAAATGGTGCCGGTTGGCCAAGCCCACTTGTGGCCTCTTTTGCGCTGTTCAGAAACCTATGGGTTACGTCACGGAAATTGCGTCCATATATTTTACAGTCTATGCTGGTAACACATTCGTTACTCTCTGAACCATATAGAGAAGAAAATAAAGTTAATAAACAACAACAACAACAAAAAAGGAAACAACCAAACAATATCAAAAAAACAAAAAAAATACATACACATATAATAATAATAATAAGAAGAAGAAGAAGAAGAAGAAGAAGAAGAAGTATAGTAATAAACAATAGTAATAATAGTAATAATAGAAGAATAAGTAACAAATGACACCCAAGTAATCCATTAATGTTAAATGTAAGATATCACACAATTTCTTTTCCTAATACATTCTTATACGAGTTTGTATCATTCAAAAGCAGCGTTAGACATGCAAGACGGGATAAGCTATTTATAAAAATACAACAGAAAAGGTTGCCAAGCTGTCTAGAAATCCTGTGTTTTGCTGTTAATTGTATATCTAATTTTCTCTAGTTGAATGAACTGCAACAGATCATACATCCAAAGAGAGTAGTTGGGCGGAGAAGGGTTTTTCCAGTTCAATAGTATATTCCTTTTAGCAATTATTAAGCAAAAGGCTAATACCTTTGACTGCAAAGATGACAGCGATACATTTGTAGGATTGAGTCCAAACAGTGCCACTAAAGGACACAGTTCAATTTTAGAAGAAAAATATCGGAGATTGATTTAAAGATTGATGTCCAAAAAGAGATTAACTCTGGACAAAGCCAAAAGGTTTGGTAGAGGGTAGCTGGAGCTTGTCTGCATATGTCACAAATGGGATCAATTTCTGGGTTTATTTTAGATAGTTTAACTTTTGTCCAATAAATTCTGTGTAATAGTTTAAACTGTATCTGTATATGGTGAGTGCAGTATCATTTTTAACATTCCATAATGAACTTATTACAGCAAACTTCAATGTTAAATACACTAGTCGAGCTGCACCTGCCTTTACTTTGATATAACTTGTAGATGCCAGATATACTGTCCGTCAATTGATAGTATCTACATTTTAAAAGTCTGATTTATTTACAACATTTCATTGAATCATTTAATTTCAGTTGCCTTCAAAAGATTTGGTTAAATTCGAAAATCAAATTGACGATTTCTGTCAAAGACATTCACCCCAACCACCAACATTCTCCCTCTCTTTTCAGATGGGATGGTGGGCCAAATCAAAGCTTACCATGGGCCGACTTTCGCCCACAGGCCTTACTTTGGGCATCTTTGATATACACACATTCAGATCCATTTTACATTAAAAAAACTGAATAAAAGTTTTGTGCATTTATAGATAACACAACCCTGAATATTGTTTCAAACAGTAGTTCTGGGTCTAAATGATTGTTAGTTCTCACCATCACTGATCTCTGTAGGGCACTAATGACAGTGAATGCAGAGATGAGAGTATTTTTGGTGTTTTTATGATCTTCTTTTAATGTGGAATATTCTTTTTGTCTGATGGCTTTATTGCATCATCGCACAGATTTATAATCCATCAATAAACGCGTCAATAAATATAGATTCACAGTTTTTCCATATCATGAAAGCAAATATTAACTGGCCTGTTTCAAATGTTTCAGGCCTTAACTGTCATGTTTCAGAAAGGTAAAAAAGTGCCCTGTTTTACAGTACATCAGATTGAAATCACATAGTAATTCGATGTGAGATAGGGCTGTGCAATATGAACAAAATAATCATATTGCGATGTTTTGAACAAATATTGCGATTGCGATTTTGTTTGCGATTTTGGCAAATGTTTTTACTTTCTCAAGCAAGCTACATACACACATTTTAAATGTATTCAGTGCACAAGAAGTGCATAACAAAACATTTCACAATGAAATAACATAGTATTAAGTTTAATAAATAAAATTGTAGTAAAATTGTCTTTAAAACAGACAACATAAAATAAATGAAGATTAACTAACCTCAACTCTAGTTAAACACATACTGTACACAGTGGCGCTAACTGCATGATAAACAAAACTGTAATAAATTGTCTTAAAAACAGACAACATGAAAAAATAAAGATGAACTAACCTCAATTCCAGTCATAACAATAAATAAAAAGTTCAGTTCTCCGGCTTAACTTCGTTGTGCATCAGCTCTGATTGGTTAACATATTAAAATCATGCGCACAAGAATGTGAACAAAAATCTAAATAAATTAATAGATAAAATTGCAGCCTTACGCAATTTAGAAATTGCATGTGCTTAAACCGCGTTGTTTTTTGCGATTGCGATTAATTGCACTGCCCTAGTGTGAGACAATTTAGGTCTTTGTTAAATGAAAACCTTCCATTTGTCGTAGTGCTTCAAATGATTGTTCTCAAAATACATTAGTTTTTTTTTTTCAGTGGAGCTTAAAATAAAATATGCTAACATTTATTTTGAAGGTCCATTTGAGTATTAGTAGACTGTCCGCTTAATATCTGCTGATACTGCTCCTTCAACAGACATTTAACTGACTATAAGAAACTTTGCAAGTACATGTCAACTTACACTAAGCCTAACCCCAACCTAACAGTCTACTTATAATCTAATGAGAATTGGTTGGCATGTAGATGCAATGTAACTTAATTAACGGACCATCAAAATAAAGTGCGACTGAAAATATTTAGCAAAATATATAATTGTTTTGGTATAAATAATTGAAGTTATTAATAGTTGATGCTACCATGGGATATCAATATTGTAACATTAGAAATAAAGTAATTAGGAATTTTTATATCACAATCCAAGATTTGCAGAATTGCAAATTCATATCTCAAAATTGACTTTAATAATATTTTTCTTCTCATTGTTTTCTCAGAAATGTGACTTTAAACAATTACAAGTTTGTGTCTCGCAATTCTGAAAAAAATTGGGATTCACATTATTACTACTGACTTATAAAAACATGTACTGATAAATCATGATATACATTCCTAATCCTACCCAATCCAACTGTACTATTAATAAGCAGCTAATTAGTAGTTTATTTAGCTAAAAGTCTTATTTAATGGTTCAATATTAGAACATAATATTGTCTCTTAAAATAGCGTGTGACTAAAATTGTAATTGCATGAGATTAATAAGATCGTATGATGTTTAACGAAATGTCAGAATTGGGATCGAAATCATTGCAATTACAGTATCTTTTGTTCATTTCATGGCAGAAAGAAGCTTTCAGAGTAAGTCAATGGGAGCCAAACTCCACCAAAATTCTACTAAACGCCTACTTCAGAGCTCCACAGAAGAAAGAAAGTCGTAGGGAATGACATAAGGGTGAACAAATGATGACATAATTATATATACTTCTGCTGTGACATTTCAAATCCAGCCTTTAGAAATGCCTGAGAGGTCAGTGAAGTCATAATGGCATTAGTTCTCCTGAGCCTTGTGACTGGTTCACGACAAATCACTTTTGAATATCCCAAAGCATGAATGAGTCAGTTTTCCAGTCATTAAAAAATGGTTTCCCTTCAAAACACTATCTGTGTTGTGAATTGTGTTATTCAGGACCTGGAGTTTAAATTGGACCCCAAGACAAACAACTTGCCACACCTGCGTAACCCGGACATCCTGGTGGGAGAAAATGATCTGACGGCTCTCAGCTACCTTCACGAACCAGCTGTGTTACACAACCTGAAAGTGCGCTTCATCGACTCCAAGCTCATCTACACATACTGCGGTAAATAAAAAATAAATAATCCCACACACACACAGACTACTGTATGTATTCTGTCCCCTTACTTCAACCCTACACTATAAATAAATGCTGCGTTCCACACAATTTCCTAAAGGTGCTGTATGTAAGTTTCTGACTCATCTAAAGCATAAACATACTGTAGTATGTTTGCAGATATTTAAGAAACATGCCAAGTGAACATGCTTGTTTGTCTGAAAAACAATGGCAAAGTCAGATATTCTGCTTTGAGAATGTGCGTTACATGCCAATGTCAATAGCTACTTTCCATCCACTTATTTTATGTGCATACATTTTTTATGCGCATTTTCAAAATTTATGCGAATCACAGCGTTTCCATCAACCGTTTTTTTTAAGCACATATCCAAAATGCGCATAAAAAACAGTTGATGGAAACGCTGTGATGCGTTTGGTTAATGCACCTAAATTTGTAAAAACTAATAAGTTAACTTAATTCCTTCATGTTGTTCCAACTCATATCGTCCTTACACTGTAAAAATGCTGGGTTCCACACATTCCCTTCATCTTGTACACTGTAAAAAGTCATTAGTTACTTAGGGTGCTTTCACACTAGCACTTTTGGTCCGCATCCGGGTTCGTTTGACGTCATAGTACGCTACGTTTAGCTAGTGTGAACACGTCTTCTGAACTTGGGTGCACACCCGTGAACCGTACCCGAGTCCGTCTGAAAGAAGTGGTCTGGGGTACACTTGTAGTATGAATGTAATCGTACCAAAAATCGTCAACAGTACAGCAAACTATACAGTTTTTATAACGTTCATTCGTGTGTGTGAGAGAGAGTGTGTGTGTCTGAGTATCACGTACTGTACCTTGCTGACAAGCGCGACTGAGCCAGGGCAAACACAGTGATAATGTCTGCTTGTCTGATGTTCTGAACGTGTATAATATGTTTGCGGCAGATAGACGCGAGCCGTTTTCTGTATGTTCTAAACCAAAAGGTTCAGTAAAAGCGAAACGACTGCTATGTGCGGACGTCTTTCCATTTTGGCGCTTTGCTTTCGTGTCCGTCGCCTGTCAACATCGGCTTGATGACGCAAGCGTACCAGGGTGCAGAAGGAAAAAAGACAGTGTGAACACAAACCAACCAAGCAGGTGGCAAGGGGGGACAATCGAATTTCGGTACGGTCCAGGCAATTGAACCAAGTGTGAAAGCACCCTTAGAGCAAGTAAACCAATTGCCTTAAAAGCAACAAGTTGACTTATAATGTTACAAGTTGACAAAAAATAATGTTAGTAAACCCATTGTAACTTGGAACTGTTAAGTTGACTCAATTTTTAATTATGCTAATTGTACTCACTTTTTTTAAAGTCAACTAATCCGTTTTCACAGTGTTAGACTATTTTAGCACGTAATTAGCAAATATTTACTGTAATTATTACAATATTACATATTAGGTGGGTCATTAAGTCTTAAAAATCTACACTAATGAATTTAGAAGACACACTGGAGTCTGGAAGAGCAGATTTATTTTAGTTACTGTATGTCATTTTGCTAGACACAGAAAAGCTGGAAAAAAATAAATATAATAAAAAGTGTATTGGTAAAAAAGTTATTAGTTTACTTTTATTGAAAAAAGTGAGTACAATTTGCATAATTATAAATAATTAAGTCAACTTAACTGTTCCATGTTACAATAGGTTTACTTACATTATTTTTGTAAAGTAAACTTGTTGCTTTTAAGGCAATTGGTTTACTCACTTTAAGTAATTAATAACATTATAGTGTATAAACAAGAATCAATTAAGTTAGCTTAATGTTTTTTACAACTTTAACTTGATTGGCTTAACAATTGAGCTGTCCCTAAAAACCTAAAAAAACCTGTTGTCTCAACTCCTTTTATATAAGTAGAGTTTGAACAAGCAGCTAAAATATTTTTAGAGAGTATATTATTTGACTGATTATAACTATTAAATAGTTGGTTATTAGCAAACCTGTTATATTGACTGTTATGTTGACATATTGACCGTATTGATCAGTACATATTATGCATGATCATATTCTCCATTCCTACCCAATACCTACACTTATATCTTAAAATCTATTATTAAACAGCTAATTAAGAGTTTATTGATGTAAATGTTACAGTTAAATGTGCAGTACGTAAGTTTAACACACAGTGGTTGAACTAGGTATTGCATTCCTGGATCAAAACACACCCAAGTACAGGTTGCCAGATTGAGGACCAACAGGAGGCTCATTTAAGTTCTAAATAAAAGCAACGGTATGCGATACAAGGAATATTTTTCATTTTAAAAGGAGTTTTTGTTCTTACCAACACTTCGAATTTATATTTTAGAAACAGCTTCTATTTTTTGCATCAGAACAACAGAAAAATGACAATGATCTCCTCGGGTACACCTCACATGCTTTATTCAGTGTTAAATGCTAACTATGTGAGTTTGAATGAACAGTTTGAAGCTGACTTCAGCTTTGTTTTTCTCATAAACAAGAATGCTCACTTGGCATGTTTCTTAAATATCTGCAAACCTATTATGATATTTTTATGCTTCAGAAGAGTCAAAAAATTACATACAGCACCTTTAATGGCAAGTTAAAAACAAGAACTGAAACTTAAAATGAAATGCAACCAAGTTATTATTTTTTTTGACCCAGGTATTGTTCTAGTCGCTATAAACCCATATGAGACGCTTCCCATCTATGGAGCGGACATCATTAATGCGTACAGTGGGCAGAACATGGGTGACATGGACCCTCACATCTTCGCAGTGGCTGAAGAAGCGTATAAGCAGATGGCCAGGTAAGTCTGACTGAAGTTGATTTAACTGGCGTTGTATACGCGGTGAAGGTTTGTTTTGTTGTTCGCTATTTACAATGATTTTCAAATGCAGAAGTAAGCTCATTTGGCTCATCCAATTCATTTGTCTCTACGGGAAATGACTAGGAATAAAAACGTCAGTAAACAATTAATCTAATTGCTCTACAAACAAGTGTGTTTATGCCTTTACATAAAAATGATAGAATAACAGGGTTTGTACGGTCATGAAAAATCTGGAAAAGTAATGGATTTTTGACATGGTATTTTCCAGGTCTGGAAAAGTTTTGGAAAAACTGAAAAACCCGCAAAGTTTTAGAAAAATCATGGAAATTAGTTTAACAAATATCTTTATACTTAAATATATGTTAGTTGACTTTACTTCTTTACTGTCCATGGTCAAACACATGCTCTCACATTATTGGTGCTGTGTGAACATTATCTAAATAAATTCTACATAGATATAGATTCATTTAAAATAATAGATTGTTACATGTTTTATGATATGCAGTAATAACTTTGAACATGCATTGTTTTTCTTATTATTTACCACATATACGTGGACATTACATGAAACATTAGGTCATGAGAATTTGCTTGAAAGTCCTGGAAAAGGCCTGGAAAAGTTATTGAATTTTTGTAGTAAAAATGTATATGAACCCTGAAGTAATAAAAAAGCAGTTTGCAACATGAAGCAACATAACACGGCAGTTTTTATGGCTAAAAATCAGGGGATTTGAATGAGAGCTTACTGTAAAAACAATTTTAGTTGCCAGTAATACTGTAAAATTTATAAGTGCGCTGTGAATGAACAATTGCAATTGTGCTCTAGTTTTACGGCACAATTGTAATTATAAATTTACAGTGAGCTTCTAAATTTTACAGTATAACTGGCCATTTTTACAGTATTACTGGCAGTTTTTACAGAATTACTGGCAAAATTCACAGACACTCTGTAAATTAACAATTACAACTGTGCTTTTTTTGCAGCACAATTGTAATTGTTCATTTGCAGTGTATATGTAAAGTTTACAGTATTACTGACAACCAAAATTGCCAGTAATACTGTACATTTTATTTTAGCTCCGCACAAAACACTGTTAAGTGCCATATATATATCAAACTCATAGTACGGTTTGTTTACATAATCCCCGCTGCTGTTTTATGAAAACATGATGAGAGTACATAATATATTATTTTGTTACATTAACTAGGTTATCAGTTTAATTAGGCAAGGTAGATTAACTAGGCAAGTCATTGGATAACAGTGGTTTGTTCTGTAACCAGTCAAAAAATATATACATTACCAGTCAAAAGTTAGATTTTTTTATTTTTTTTTAAGAAAATTATTCTGTTCGAAGGCAGAGTTTATTAAATGTAAAAAAAATAAAAGATAATAATAACTGCTTTCTTATTGTATGTAGTTTCAAATGAAACTCTGGGGAAAAAGAAAAATAATAATAAAAAGAATAATAATAATAATAATAATAATAATAATAATAATAATAATAATAA
>CAIGQQ010037491.1:2000521-2021455 GCA_903798035.1 Danio albolineatus | reverse complement strand
AATAATAATAATAATAATAATAATAATAATAATAATAATAATAATAATAATAATAATAATAATAATAATAATAATAAATATTAGTGTGATTTCTGAAGGATCATGTGACAGAAAACTGGAATAATGAAGCTGAAAATTCATCATTAAAATCACTACATTAAATTATTAAATTAAATGATAAATACTTTTAAACAGTTATTTTCTAGTGCAATAATATTTCACAATTTTACAGTTTTGTACTGTATTTTTGATTAAATAAATGCAGCCGTAGTGAGTAGGAGAAGCTTATTTTAAAACATTTAAAAATCCTACTGACCCCAAATTTTGACCAGTTGTGTATATTTGAAGGGGCTAATATTATTGACCTTAAACTTTGTTTTAAAAAGGTTAAACAAACAAATCAGATGAAAAAATATTATAGCAAATATTGAAAATTTGCTTGCTCTGTTAAACATCACTTGGGAAATATTTGAAAAAGAGTTTCACAAAAGAAAAATCACAGAAGATGAATATAATAAGTAAGAACAATAAATGAACGATATCAATTCCAGTTCACACACATTTTTAATGTTCCATAATTTTAATGAATAATGTGGGCTAAAGTGCTCAAAAGCAGTAAACATAGCAGCACTGACACTTTTTCTCTTTTTGTGTTCCTTTATGAGTATTCCTGGCTTTATTGTGTGAGTATCAGCCATAATGTTCAGCGTTCAATCCAAAGGGAAGGTTTGTAGGTCAGGATGTTGCTCACTGCAGCCCAGCCAAAAATAGACACGCCGTGGTTATGTTTCACTCTCTCGTTTTTCTTGGATCTCTTGTTCCTTCTCTATGGAGGTGCAATGGACTGTCTGAATTTTTTATTTTTTTAATAAACAACAAGAATAGCCTAAATTTTAGAGGTGAAATTAAGTGTGTCCAGGGCCAAAAAAATACAAAAAAATACTCTATGACATGTATTGTCAGATTTTGTCAATAAATAAATCTTGGCCACTTTTGTCATTATGATTAGTGTTTTTTTTTTTATTAATTTTTAATTAATCAATTTATTTATTTGTGAAATAGGCATAAGTTAAAAAATGTACTTGAGCACATAGCAGCAACCAATAACATCGTCATTTTACCTGCAGTGCTTATGTAAGACGTCAATCTGCTCCTAATGTACACAGATATGCTATATTTCATTTATAACACAGCAAACTTGACATCACAGGCAGATCATCTTTACAACCACATTGCAAAAAAAATACAAATTTGAAAGCGAAAGCAAGCTTCATCCTGCAGCACTATTTAAAATAGCCTAGAGCAGGGATCACCAATCTCGGTCCTGGAGGTCCGGTGCCCCTGCAGGGTTTAGCTCCAACTTGCCTCAAAACACCAGCCTGGATGTTTCAAGTATACCTAGTGAGAGCTTGATTAGCTTGTTCAGGTGTGTTTGATCAGGGTTGGAGCTAAAATCTGCAGGACATCGGCCCTCCAGGAGCAAGTTTGGAGACCCCTGGCCTAGAGTACTCGTGGTCATGAGATTCAAAGGCAAAAGCGTAAAACGTGTGAGCAATCATTCGCCTTCGATGTTAATCATGCTCAAGAATCAGCGTTATATCTGTAGCATGTGGGTTTGGATCTGGGAGTCGATTCCTGTCCTGGAGTTGATTCCAGTACTGATCCATTAAGAGTCGAGAAACCTCCATCCCTACCAACAGTACATAAGGGTTAAAAATAACATGGCTTGGCAAACAGTGCGTTCGGATGATGTGTTTCTCTGGAAGTAAAAATAAATATGTTTGGGGAAAAAAATCAACCTTATACCATGTGCTCTCCCTCTCAACAAAATCCTAGCATTGTATAGCAAGACCCCAAACGTTATGTAAAGACCCTAAACGTAAAAAATATTTAAATGTAGCTTAAACATATTCTCTTTTCCTTCTGTTTATTTAATTTGATCATTTCATATCTTTCAGGGATGAGAGGAATCAGTCCATTATTGTAAGTGGAGAATCTGGAGCGGGAAAAACAGTTTCGGCCAAATATGCCATGCGTTACTTTGCCACAGTCAGTGGATCTGCCAGCGAGGCCAACGTGGAGGAGAAAGTTCTGGCATCTAACCCCATCATGGAGGTGAGTTTCTCCTCCATCACTTCATCTGTTTATGCCTTCCTGGAACTAGTGCTGGGATTTGAGCTGTTTGTTTTCACGAAGGCCTTTAATAATACAGACATTCATATCTCAGGGAGCCAAACCCTTTGGGCTGAAAGACTAAAAGCTGTTCACTGGCTGAAAGCAAGTGTCTTGTACAGAGCATTAAATTTGTCCTTCGCTATGTAGTCGTCATTTCTCTAGGGCTCAAAAGAGAGAGTAGAGAGCGTGTGTTTTTGAGTGCACAGACTGTGTAAATTTAGCATTAGCATAAAGCTTATATGACCTTCTCTGCTGTTCTCAGATACAGTATATGAAAACAGACAGCATCTTTTGGAAATTAGCTAGCTCCAGTATAATCAAGCATCATGGGAACTTCAGACTCGAAGGCTGCTACAAAAGTTAAGTTGCATAATTATGATTATGAAATTTTTATGAGACCTCGTTTTGGCTGAATTCAAAAGCAGTATTCCATGTAAGTTTCACAATGCCATCCATGCATTTTGATAAGCTGAATGAAAATATAAACATTTATTTGAAGATTATGTAGAAAAATGTCAAAACAATAAGTACAAATAACTAGAAATAACAATGCTTACCCAAATTTAAAAGCTTCGCAAATCTACATGCAGAGGTGTAAATGCAAAAATTTGGTATAATTTTAAAGAAAACCCTTTAAATTTTCACAAAACACTGCTGAAAGTGATAAAAATAATTGTATATGTTGTCGGTATTATCATAAACACCTAAGAAAAGAGGCGCTTTTTGTATTTTGTCTTTATAAACTCAAATTTGAAAGTGTACCTTTTATTTCCTGTGTGGTCTAGGTTGCTGTAAATAAGCCTTCACACTTTATTCTGTTTAGTTTTAACATGTTCTTTCTATAAAATCCGGTAAACAAATATTTTTGATCATCTAAAGTAATTAAATCTGGTAATTATGCCTTTTTTGGATTCAAATTATTAATCTAGGCAAATCGATCTAGCAAAAAAGTCTGCGTTTGCTGCTTTAAGTAGAATGCAATTATTAAAAACACATTAAAGTCTATACACATGAAATGAAATGTTCACAATGCTGTATCTTATGAAACACCACTTCAAGTACACATAAAGCTTAAACCTATTTCAGAAATACTTGCTGTTAAACATGCTGTTAAAACATATCAGGACAGGTAAGACAACATTTTGCTATAGTTTTTCTTCTTTATAACAAAAGCTCCAATAAAGGCAAGCAATTAGCCAAACATGCAGGATCAGTGTAATATTGCACTATGGTCATACATTAATTATGAAACTTTTGTTTGTGCTCTGATAAAAAAACAAAAAAATACACCTGAGAACAAAAAATAGGTTCAACAGCCAAAGACTGACTGTTAGATACACAGAAGATGTAGTAGCGAAGTGTTCCAGAATGCATTGAGATCCAGCGGCAGGTCCTGAGATTGTGTGGCCAATGTAAAGCTTCTCTCGGCAGGGAGCTGTTCACGGAGCTGCTGCTGACTGCCTGGAGCTCAGAGTCCGAATACACCGAAGGACAAATTTTAAAGCAGGGCTATTCAATTAGTTTGTCATGGGGGCCAGTTCATGAAAAGCATCCTAAACGAAGGGCCAGAGAGGTTTGACTTGCAATACGAGTAATGACACAATTGCATTTTTGCTCTTTAAGACACCCACGTTGGCTTTTTCTACATTAAAATGTTAATATGTTGTAGTTTAAAACTACATAACATCAGTGCATTTTATAATGTGGCTTTTTTTAACAAACATTCGAATGTTGTATTTCAAAGCACAACAAAAGCAGTGCATTGTTTAAGTAGGCTTCTTCTACAATCAAACACATTTATATGTTTTGAACTGCATAACAATTATGGATGCAGCAATTATAGATTTTGGTTGTACGATTATAGTCTGAAGAAAAATCATGGTTTCACGGTTATCACGTCTAATGTAAATTTAAACTTTATATTAGGTAGGCCTACGTATTTAGATTAACTGTAGTTATTATCTGTATTCATACACTCTCAGAAATAAAGGTACTGGAGCTGTCACTGGGGCTGTACCTTTTCAAAAGGTACATATTTGTACCCAAAGAGTCCACAGTGGTACCTCAAAGGTGCATATTCGTGCCCAAATGTACCCAAAATGTACCTTTGAGGTACCATTATAGACCCTTCAGGTACAAATATGCACCTTTTAAAAAGGTACTGCCCCAGTGACAGCTCCTGTATCTTTATTTCAGAGAGTGTACATACATAATCATTTTAATAATAATTCGTCTAACATTTCTTTTGTTTACATTGCACTGAAAGCCATGCACAACCTCACCGCTACAGCATGGGATGTTTTCTACTGCGTGCGCCCGGAAAGTCGCGAGCGCCCGGAAAGCCGTGAGCGCGCTGCTCCACTTGCGTGCACACATTGGCATATTCTACATCAGAAATAACAAACTTGCACGCGGAAAGGACGTGATATACCGTTAATTCATTCTGTGTGCGTATTGGACTCGGCGTACAAGCTCGGGACTTTAAACTAGCACACTGTTGGCATAACTTTGTTTAAATGCAGCTGTTTCGTTTCCTGCAACAGAAACGCACAATTGAGAAGCCTTTACGATTAGTTAACCGTGACGAATTAAAGCGCAGTTGATAGTGAAATCGGCAAATCGTTGCGACCCAACCTTACCAGTGTACTGTACAAAAGACCTTTTCTACAAAAATATCCAAATGTTTTCGGCTGCGCACTCCACTAGCTTAATGTCAGGTGACTCACGCTCTGCGCAGCCTTAAACTGCAGCTCGTGCTGTATTTAACAGACTCACGTCACTTCATAACTATAGTGGCAGTTTTTAGAAACTGTATATTCATTTCTGATGTCTTGGTCACACTAATTGGAGTGCCAGAAAAAATTGCCTAGGGGGCCGGGTTCGGCCCGCGGGCCGCCAATTTAATAGCCCTGTTTTAAAGCCTCGCTATCCTTATGCATAAACTGCCAATTTGAGTTTAAAATAGCTACATTCTCACTTAAAACTCTCAAAACTTGATTGTGTAGCATAATAGATTCGTTTTTTTTTCTAATTTTGCCATTTGCTCGAATTTTTACCATTCTCATCGGTTTCCTGTGTATCACGTGTGAGTTGCTGTGGTAACTACTAATGTTTGGGAGAAGCACATTTATTTCAAACTGTCTGAAGCTGGACAGAATTGTCTGTGATCTGTGAAGATCTTCAAGACACATAGGAAAACCAGTTAGGTGAGTTTGATTCTGGTCGCTCACCTGATGTTGACAACAGGGCAAATGCTGATTAGGTTAATCTGTGATGCTGATATGAATGATGAAGGTAAAGGAAGAACAAAGCAGTTCCTTAAGTGGGCAAACTATGTCTGCTGTTTATTCTTCACTTTGCATGTCTGTCTGCAAACTTTTCCACCTCTTTTTTTATGGAAACAGGAGTACCTGTCTGACCAATTATCACCACAAAGCCATACATCTGCACTTCAACAGGACTGAAACCAAATTTACAGTTCTATTCATTTCTCAGAGGGATATGTTCATATATACTTTACCAGATCATTCACTGTAAAACAATGCCGGGTTTTACACAATCGATTTTTATTGAGGCAACCTGAAGGAATTCAATTACCTTGATAGTTTTTACAAATATTAGTAGGTAGCACATAGCACAATTAAGTTGTCACCAAGAAACTCAAACTTTGGGCACTGTTTTAATGATCTAGGCGCAAAGTCTAAAGTGCATGGCGCAAAAGCATTAAAGGCATGCCTAAATCCACTTTAGATATTTTAAGGATGTAAAAATATTGTGTCATGCCATAGTGCATTCGCTATTTACATCGTGGACTTTGTAAGTGGAAAAACTAAAGGCTTCACTAGGGAGAAAACAGTTAAACAGACTATCTGCAGAGTTAGGATACAGAACAAGCCTCCTCTGCCTCTTTACTTTCTCTTTACTTTACTTTTACTGTTTAATTCACTCTTTTACTTTCGTGGATAAGGAAACAGTGTTGTACACTTCACTGAAGACAGCCATTAGCCTACATATTTCGTTTCGTTTGTTAAGTGCAAAGATTTGTTTCAAAACTATTTCTAAATTCAGTTCTAATTTCCAGCAAACGAAAAAATTAACAATAATAATGAAGTTAAAAAACTGAGTTATATCCAAACACATCCTATTCTTATGCCCCATATGGTGATGCATACGTCTCCAAAACTCGACAGATGAACAAATCTAAACTTGTTTTAATTAAAACAAATATGAATATGCATATAATAAATACTGCTAATAATAAGAACATTATACAACTGCAAATTGTCATGAATAAACTGAAAAAGAGACAAAGAAGGCATGGATGCAGTGTTTTTTATATTTATGTAGAAAACAATAATTTTTTGTAACATTTTAATCCTTTAATTTTTTTCATTTGTAAAGATATTTGTGTATAGCTGTACATCCTGTGTGTATTAAGCAATGTGTAAGTGTTGGAACCCACAAAAGCGCATAGCTAACATGCTCTGCGCTGGACTTTAGACCAGCTTTTAGATGGTCAATTGCGCAGTTTATTTCAGTTTTTGAAAATTGCAACACTCCAACAATGTCCCTTAACACACCTCTATTTTAGACCAGCGTGCTCATCAGCGCAAATGGACCTGCTATTTAAACAATGTGATGCAAGACGTGAAAATTACTGTTGCGCTGTTCTGAAAATAGCAAACATGCCAAACATGTCTTGCACCTTATTGCGCCCGGTGTTTGACAGCCTTCATACACCTTCACTTCATCTTCACTTCTTGTAAAGAATAGGGGTCTAACCCTTGTGCTGCCGGGTGGTGGTGTGGAGAGACCCCCTCAGCCACCAATCTTTTTTTCAACAGTTTTTAACCATTTCTACTTAGTGTCTTCAATATGGAGTATAGTGTGTTTGTGTATGTGTGTGAGAGAAAGAGAGAGGGAGAGAGAGAGACCTTTGCGCACTCACCTTGATATGTCTGAGAAAATCCAAATAAGCAGCTCAGCTCTCAGAACATAGTAAATATAGTAAGTATATTTATGCACACACATTTTACCACATTCACTTTCATTGTCTTGCCTCTAAAACACAACTGATCTGAGCTTGGATAGATTGTTAGTAGGCCCTAATGAATGTATGAAGATGCTGCTCCTCCAGAGTCTGGATTGTTTGCTGATTCTGACAGTGTTCTTCAGCAGGTTTCTGCTCTTAGGGGGCATTCAGCATCAGCTTCCTGAGCCAGATATCCAGTGCTGTTTGCTATCTCCCACACACATGATCTTCCTGTCCCTGGCTTTTGTAATCAATAACCTCTCTCTGTGCTCCTTAAACTTTTAACCCGTCCTCTTCTAACTACAACAATGAAGAAACCCAGTACCTGAAACGGAGAACAGTCCAGTACTTGTACTTCAGTTGATAGTTTTGTTTTTCGCAATAATAACAAATCAATTACAGTGTATAAAACAAATATATAGTATATAAATAGTATACAGTGTTTCCTCTAGGATTTTTTTTTCAGCTGTGGCGGCAGGCCTTTTACACAGATCTTCCAACTACCTATGGCATTGTTTCAATGACAAATGTCGTGAGCGCAGTATTACAAGTCGAGACTGCATTTATGTAATACGAATACGAGCATGAAAGTCTCCTTGCTTGCATGCTGATTTCCTCTGTTTGTGCACAAAACTTCTTGCACGGCCCTCAAATATACGCTGTTCAAGCACAGATTTTCTTTTGTGCTCTCAAATAAACGCTGCTGAAGTATGATTAGGTGCATTTATGTAACAAGGATGTCTCCAACATTTCTTAGATTTGCTAGGAATATTTATGAAAGTCTCCAAAAGACATCAGGGCGCATCAATGCCGTTCTGTAAGTAAAGTGAAACGGCTACAAACTCCAGCAAGACAAAGCCAATGTATGCAGAACCACTGACCTTTATCTATAAATAAAGTGTAATTATGGATTATGGTAACTGTATTCATCATAACTGAAAGCTACGTCACGTGTCAGTCAGTCAGTCAGTCAGTCAGTCAGTCAGTCAGCATTTCACCTTAAAAGGTTAAACAAATAACGCACAGCATTACTACAATTACAAAAAAAGTTTGCTGTTATAATTCACTTACCTTTTAATACGATTTGGTGCGATTATAACCAGCTATTAAAAAAAACAGCAACGACTATGTTTTGAATGAGAAGCTGTAATATAGCTGCGGCAGGAATGAATTTCAGTGTGGCGCCCCGCCATGGAAGAATGAATGTAGCGGCAACCATTGTATATATACTAAATAATTATATACAACAAACACACATATATTATGTCAAAACAAACTTTTATTTATAATGTGATTAATAGCAATTAATCTTTGCCCAGCACTAATCTAATATAGTAATATAGTACTAATATACTGTATATATATATATATATATATATATATGTTTTTTTAGATTAGATTAGATTAGATTCAACTTTATTGTCATTACACATGTACAAGTACAAAGCAACGAAATGCAGTTTAGATCTAACCAGAAGTGCAATAGCAGCAAGTGCAGAATACAGGTATAAATTATAAGGTGCAGTTATAGAAAAACTATGGTGATATTTACAGATGGATGTACTATGAACATTTTATACAGGTTGACTTAGTTATGAGCCCAGATTTACAATAAATGATTGTACGTACAGGTTGATATTAATAATAAGTGTGCAGGTAGATAAACAATTACAAATGTACATGTACAGTGGGTATGTACAATTCAAATAAATGAATCAGTGCAATGCAGGTTGCTTATTAATAATCAAAAGTGTGCAGATAAACATAATTACAAATGTATATATACAGTTCACATAAATGAATCAGTGCAATGTAGGTTGCTTATTAATAATCAAAAGTGTGCAGATAGATAAACAATTACAAATGTATATGTACAGTGAGTGTGTACAGTTCAGATAAGTGAATCAGTGCAATGAATATGTGCAATTTTTTAAATGTGCAAATGTTCAGTAGTGCAGTGACTGTGAGGAGTATAAGTTATGAGGAGAGTGGGGGGTGTGTGGGGGGGTCAGAAGAGTCAGTGGGGGGCAGAGTTCAAAAGGGAGACAGCTCTGGGAAAAAAGCTGTTCCTCAGTCTGCTGGTTTTTGTCCGAGGAAGCCTGAAGTGCCTGCCGGAAGGCAGGAGAGAAAACAGTCTGTGAGCAGGGTGAGAGGGGTCCTTGAGGATACTACGTGCTCTGCGAAGACTGTGTTTTTCCTGAATGTCTGTTATAGCAGGAAGTGGAGTCCCTGTGATGCGTTGGGCAGTTTTCACCACCCGCTGCAGGGCCTTGCGCTCAGCAACAGAGCAGCTTCCATACCAGGCTGTAACACAGTTGGTCAGGATGCTCTCTATTGTGCAGCAGTAGAAGTTCATATATATGAACTTCATATATATGTTTTCAACTGTATATGTCTATATATAGTTGAAAACAGAATTATTAGCCCCCCTTTGAATTTTTTTTTTCTTTTTAAAATATTTCCCAAATTAAGTTTAAGAGAGCAAGGAATTTTTAATTTCGGCTAGAATAAAAGCAGTTTTAAAAATTTTTAAAGCAATTTTAAGGTCAATATTATTAGCCCCTTTAAGCGACTATTTTTTTTTTCGATAGTCTACAAAACAAACCATCATTATACAATAACTTGCCTAATTACCCTAACATGCCTAGTTAACCCAGTTAAGCCTTTAAAAGTCTTGAAAAATATCTTGTAAAATATTATTTACTGTCATCATGACAAAGATAGAGTAAATCAGTGATTAGAAATGCGTTGAAAAAATCTTTCTCTCAGTTAAAATTGGGGAAAAAATAAACAGGGGGGCTAATAATTCTGACTGCAACTGTATATATAAGCTGAAGGAAAATGAATGAATATATACTATGAATAAAATATACACAGTTGGCACAAAGATATTTCGTAAATAGTAACTTTTATTTTGAGTGTGATTAATTCCGATTGATTGTTTTTTACAATGGAAATGTTAATTAAATTGAAAGAAAGAAAGAGAAAGAACGAAAGAAAGAAAGAAAGAAAGAAAGAAAGAAAGAATGAATGAATGAATGAATGAATGAATGAATGAATGAATGAATGAATGAATGAATGAATGAATGAATGGCCATAAGGAAAGTGCGAAAAAAGCTTTATTTTTACTAGACATTAAAATTGTATTTAGGAACAGTTCCAATTCTTGTTTAAAATCATATAATAGGGTTTATATTTAGAACATATTCATTTACATGTGTATGAAAGGTTCCAGCAAAAGAAAAAACATGGTTTATCCAGAAATTGAATTATTATTATTTTTTTATCGTAATCCCAAAAACAACATGTCTAGAAGACATAAAGAAATTACCACAAATCTTTTGGACATTTAAAGTCTTCACACTAAATCAAAAAGATTTAACAAAAGTACGTTTTTAATATGAGTGAAGACCAGATTTAGAAGAAACCTCAGTGTCACTTCTAAATGTTCTGCTTAATTGGATAAAATCTATGAATTACTTAAAAAATTATATATGTCTAACTTTATTTTTTTATTTATATTTTTTCCCGTCTCTAGTCCATCGGTAATGCCAAGACCACCAGGAATGACAACAGCAGTCGATTTGGGAAATACATTGAGATCGGCTTTGATAAGAAGTATCACATCATCGGTGCGAACATGAGGACATATCTACTGGAGAAATCACGTGTGGTGTTTCAGGTAAGTTTCAAGCATTCATGACATTCTGTTTTATCAATGAGTGTTTTCAGAATATGACGGATAATTGAAGGCAAAATATTAAGGAAGAATTTCAGAAAAAAAAACAAAAAAAAGTACATGTTCATTACATAAAATAGAAGATTTAAGCTTGATTTTCAATTACTACATTATAACTAGACAATTAAGATGTAATTAAATCATGAAATAAATAAAATATATTTTTAGGGAATCAAAAATTTAACTTTGAAAACAATAAAATGGTATTTATTACAGCTTAATTTTACAATTTAAAAAAATCTATAATAAAAAAATCTTAGAATGGCATCTAAAAATTGTATTAAATTGCATCTCTTCTAAGGTTTCTGCCACCCATATCAGTTATAAAATTTAACAGAATGTTCGAAACTGTAACTATGGGTGGTGTAAGTTAATGTATTTATTAGTGTTGTTGTAACCTCAGTCAGTCATTTGTGAACAGTGAGTGAACAGAGCAGTGCATTTTGAGTTGTTAATGTTTAAATGTGTCGTCTACATCCAGAGGAGCACGACTTATTCATTTAACAGCAATTATATGAATGTATAAAAATCAAGCATACGGTAGTGAGAAGAGGATGGAAATCTCAGTGGCTTTCACATGGAAATGTTGATTTCTCTTGCCCTTTTCTGTGATTTTTTTTTCCACGCCAGCCTTTCCCCCCTCTGGAATACTGAATGAATGTGTGGTTTCTTCTTTGGAGTCTTAAACTAAAAGCCTGCTGTGTTTCAGAATTACCACCAGATGTTATCAAACAGATTAACTGTGTGTTGGTTTGTTTTTAAATCGTCCCAATAGTTTTTAATCAAAAAGGTTTTCTCAGACCCAGCACATTATGACCTTTTGCTTCATGCTGTCTTCCAGAAAGATCCTATATTCTGGGTTGTTGAAAGTCATGCAGTAGCTGTTTGAGAAATAGATTGAAATTAACTGAATCAAAACAAGTTACTGATATGTAATTTCATGAGGAAAGTGCCCAAACAAGACATTCATACATTACAGCGCTGTATCAAAACACACTGATTATAATCTGAATTGTAGTTGTCATACACATCCTGTTCATTCAAGGAGAATGTTCATGGAGACTTGGTGGTGGAATGAGGACATTCAGGATTGTACACAGTGAAAGAGGTTAGCAAGAAGTGGTACTCAGAAAGAACTGAAGAAAGCAGACAGGAATACAAGGACTTACAAAGCAGAGTGAAAAGTGAGGTGGCTAAGGGCATACAAATAGCATATGATGAGTTGCACAATGACTAGGTTAGACAACAAAGGAAGGGGAGGAGGACTTGTACAGATTAGCAAGACAAAGCGATCAACATGGGAAACGTGCTACAGGTCTGGGTCATTAAGGATAAAATGGTAGGGTATTTACAAGTGGGGAAAATGTATAGAGAAGGTTGAATGAGTATGTTTAAGAGCTGATGAATGAGGAGAATGAAGGGGTAAGTAGGGTAGAGTAGGTGAACACTGTGGAGCAGAAAGTACAACTAAAGTACAACAAATTAGAAACGATGAAGTCAGAGGGCCTTTGAAGTTAAAGGTCGAGAGGTGGCCAAGTATGGTGACCCATACTCAGAATTTGTGCTCTGCATTTAACCCATCCAAGTGCACACACACACCCTGAGTAGTGGGCAGCCATTGCTGTGGTGCTCGGGGAGCAGTTTGGGGATTGGTGCCTTGCTAAAGGGACTCACCTCAGCTGTGGTATTGAAGGTGGTGAGAGCGCTGGTTATTCTTTCCCATCACCAACAATCCCTGCTGGAACTGGGACTCAAACCTGCAACCTTCTGATCACAAGTCCAACTCTCTACCCATTAGTCCATGGCTGCCAAAGAGGATCAAAATGGAAGCTTTTAGAGAGTGATAAAATGCCTGAGGAATGTTGAAGAAGTCTACTTGTGCCTTTAGGAACAGGGTGATGTGCAAAGTTGCAGCAACTACAGAGGGATAAAGTTGATGAGTCATATAATGGAGGTTTGGGAAAGAGTTGTAAAGCTAGGTTATGGAAGGAAGTAGATGTTTGTGAGCAGCAGTATGGCTTCATGCCTAGAAAGAGCACAAGATGCAATTCTTGGCCTACTGTAGGAGTGCTGATAGAAAATTACAGAGATAGCTAGAATGAGCTGCATTGTGTTTTTGTAGACATGGAGAAAGCATAAGACAGAGTGCCAAGAGAAGAGCTGTTGTGTGAAAAAGTCAGGAGCAGCAAAGAAGTATGTCTGTGGGGTGCAGGATATGCTTGAAGTCGGGCAGACAGAAGAGTTCAAATGGAGGTGAGACTGCACCAGACCTCAGCTCTAAGTCCCTTCTCGATTCCTGTAGTGATGGACCAGTTGACAGAGTAGAACCAGTTGACAGAGGTCAGGAATCCCCTTGGACAACAATGGTTGCAAATTACAATGATTGTGATCTGTAGTGAGAGTTGGAAGCAGATGGAGGAAAACCTGGAGAAGTGGAAATTTGCTTTAGAGAGAAGGAAAGTTAGACAGAACTGCTTTGGGTCAACAGTCCAGAGTAATTGAGAGAGTTGAAAAGAGGTGAAGAAGAGTTTGCAGGCAGGGTGAAATGGGTGGAGAAAAGTGTCAGGAATAATGTGTGACAGAGGGATACCAGCAAGAATTAAGGGGAAGGTGTACAAGACTATGGTGAGACCAGCTAAGTTCTATAGTTTTGGGCAGGAGACTAGGCAGGAGACAAACTTGGTCCTAAATGGCTGGTGTCTTGCAGAGTTTAGCTCTAACTTGCTTCAACACGCATGTCTGGAGCTTTCTATTATACCTAGTAAGACCTTGATTAGCTGGTTCAGGTGTGTCTAACTGTGGTTAGAGCTAAACTCTGCAGGACACTGGCCCTCCAGGACCAAGTTTGGGCACCTGTGGTTTAGAGACAGTGGTACTGAAGAAGAGAGCGGAGGAATAGCTGGAGGTACCAGAGATGAAGTTATTGAGATTTGCTTTGGTTGTGATAAGGTTGGACAAGATTAGGAACGAGCACATCAAAGGGACAGCTCACATTAGATGTTAACGAAGAATGTTTGAGAGAGAAGACTGGTTTAAAGTCTAGAGGATGGGTAGTGAAAATATTGGAAGGAGGATGTTGGGAATGGAGCTGCCAGACTGGAGACAAAGAGGAAAACCAAATCTGGGATATATGCATATGATAAACGAGGACATGAAGTTAGTGGCCACAAGGAAAGAGGATTTAGAGTATAGTGATACATGGATGCAGATGGTTCGCTGTGGCGATTCCTTAAGGTTGCCAACAAAAGGAAAAGAAGATATACATCTTTTTCATTCACTTGCTTTCCCAATCACTTATAAGTCTCATAACATGGATTCTTTTTTCAGTAGTAATACGAGTTCTGCCATTAAACTCTTATTGCACACACAACCTGATGAGTCCTATCCAATCTGCTTCCAACTACACGTGTAGGTGATTGGTTGCTGTTGCTCAGCAGATAATGAGCTTGGTTCACAACATTTAAAATGGATATTAAATCAGAATCAGTGATAAATAATCACATAATGGAAAATAATCACCTTATAGGTGTGAAGTTGCTATATTCTAGTTTGGGTGAGATGTGGCTGTATATTTTACTGTTGACTACGGTGGCAGTTAAGTTAAGAAAACACATGCAAATAGAAAAACACAATTAAATTGAAAAATCTCTCAAATCTCCGACAACACTACTGTGTCTGTACAAGAAGCAGCCGGGGGGTTTGCTTTTTGGGGTGCCCAACATATTTGCATTGTTGTTTGTGTCATTTGCACTGCATTTCTGTATTTGCATGTGTCAAATTTATGAACATGTTTTCTCAATTTGTTACTGGTTTTCTATTTGAACGTGTTTTCTTAACTTGCAGTGCATTTGAATTCTCTCAGCCACTGTATTTAACTGTATTTAACTGTTACTGGAGGTATCATGTATTATAAAAATATATTATAATCAATGTTGGGTGCCAAGGTTGCGCAGTGGGTAGCACGATCGCCTCATGGCAAGAAGGTCGCTGGTTCGAGTCTCGGCTGGGTCAGTTGGCATTTCTGTGTGGAGTTTGCATGTTCTCCCTGTGGTTGTGTGGGTTTTTCTCCGGGCGCTCCTTTCCCCCCTACAAGTACAAAGATATGTGGTATAGGTGAATTGGGTAAGCTAAATTGTCCGTAGTGTATGTATGTGAATGAGTGTGTATGGATGTTTCCCAGTAATGAGTTACAATATATATGGTTCTTCATTAATTAAAGGATTGTTGTAGTGTTTGTTTGTAATGTGGTGTACTGTGGCTTCATCGTATAGACAAAAATTAAAGACTGATTAAACAGTCCCGCACTATGAATTTAGTCTAGAAATGGAAAGTGTTTGAGGAATGGCGCAAGACGATGTACACAGAGAGCAGTGAGCACACCGCACTTCCTGCTCCTACCTGCTCTATTTTTAGCTCCTCTCAGATACCTCTGGGATTTTATTCGCAGTGCTATTTTTATTGCTTCATTGCTTCTGTGTCCTTCTGTGCTTTCAGGATCTCTGTTCCAAATCATAGTGAGCTATATGCTAATGTCATGTTGACTTCTTAGGCCCAATTTACACCTGGAATTCAAGGGTTAGTTCACACTCCAAAAAATACTGTTTTAAATGAACTACCCTCAAGTCATTTCAAAGACCTAAATTAAGATATTTTAGATGAAATCCGAGAGCTCCATCATCCTCCACAGAGAGTAGGGCTGCAAAATATATGGTTTCAGCATCAATATTGCAAAGTGCAAATCTGCAATAGTAACATATCGGGATCGGCAATGTCAAGGGATTAATGTTGACCAGACTTTACAGCTATAGAACATAATTTATACAAAACATTTCAAATTTGAACCTAAGAATTTATTATCTGCATTAGTTTTTAAGGCCTTTGACTGTGTAAACCTTTCAAGCAAATTTAAGCCATTTGGCAACAATAGCTCAAATACTTGTACCTTAAAGATAAATTGTACATAATTATTTACTGAATGAAGACTAGACTGGGTCGTTTTACATTTGATTATTCAATTTCAGTACCTGAGTATTGTTATGCTGGGTTCACACCCAAGCGTGAGTGATTTACATGTTAAGTCAAATCCGCGAATAGACATCCGCGATAGACACGATTCACGCGAATGAAGCGGCGCGAGTTTTGCGTGATTGATGTGCTTAACAAACAAACGCCAAACCAATTAACCAGGAGCTTTCTCTTGTAGGGGCGTGATTATGACATAGTGCCTGTTGTTGGTGTGCAGTACATTCAGCATTTACTAAAATCATTAAATTTATTTATTAAATTTTATTTTTTTAACAAATCTCTCGAACAAACAGACGTATCTAGTTTGTAATATAAATATGCATTTTATTCCAAAAGTCACTTCTCTGATAAATCTGTTACTCTCTCATGCAACATTGTACCTCTGTGTACCATGTTATTACTTCAAAATTATTAAATTCAAACTTTAGCAGTCCAAAGCAACGTTACCATAATTTTTATTCAGATAAATAAATGTTGCAAAGCCAATTAAACCCCATAAGTTTGCATAAAAATATAATCTAGACAGGATCATCATCATCAACTAAACATGAGCAATATATGAAATAATCATTATACTGTACTTTTTTTCAGTGATTAAAGTATACAGTAAAGAAAATCATATATCAATAAAGGTCCTGTGAAGTGCTTTAAATTGTGCATTTTTATTCGATGTTTGGCGTAATCTCTACCTAAACACGAAGAGAGGGTGGGACATAGTGTAGGTCCTCCCCCTTTAAAAAAGCCAGTGGCGTTTTGTTTTATCACAGCTCAGTGAGAGTGTTTGAGCTTAGGTGCATTAAATGAAAAGCAAACAGCGCCTTCGAAGGGGGCTGGGCATGTCAGATACGAGAGAGCATTTGATTGGTGATGATTTGATGAGAAACTGTAGTATGGGTTGACATGAATAAAATCATTGTTTCTTTAGGCGTTAGCCGTTAGGTAAGTGACAGACTGCAAGCTTTACATGTTTATATCAGTTTTATATCTTCTATAGGCAAAATCTGTGACTGTTTTGGTGCACACTAGCTTATAAATATTTTAAAAACACTAATACTAACATCTAAAAAACTTTATTTTTAATTCCTGGGACCTTTAAAAAGTTGAAATGAGATTATTAATATAGGATATACGAATATATGATTAATATATGGTTGTTAATATATGAGGGAGTTTTTGTTTTAATTATGATTGTGTACATTTGATTAATTTTTAATTAAACAATTGAATCCTTTTTTTGTTGTTGTTTGTTGTGACTAAAGCAAAACTCCTTTCAGTAAAAAGTTCATTTAAGTTCCTCACTATCTAATAGTGCGCTATGGGTACGATTTCAGACATATTTATGGGATCTTTTACTTACCAAAATCTAAAAAGATGTAATTCTATAAAGTCTGTTTTTCAAGTTGCACCTGTATTATTGCCCCAAAAACCATTTATGCCTACATAACTCACCTAGTCTGACCAACGTGTGAGAAACAGGGCTGGAATTCAGAGGGGTTTTCTCCTTCTGGGAAGCTTTAGGGAGATTAAAAAAGGACAGGAATGAGGATAATGGAGTTAAACATGTCTGTTCAGCATTATGTAACATACTCACACAGGCCACTGTTGTGCATGGGGAATTCCTCAGGAGTTAGGTGTGGCGTTCAGAAAAAAACTGTGTGGTGTGTCTATCTATCTATCGATCTATCTATCGATCTATCTATCGATCTATCTATCGATCTATCTATCTATCTGTCTGTCTGTCTGTCTGTCTGTCTGTCTGTCTGTCTGTCTGTCTGTCTGTCTGTCTGCCTGCCTGCCTGTCTGTCTGTACATACTGTACGTACAGTAGCGGATTTAGGTATAGCCCTTAATTTTTGTCTGCGCACCCCACCAACCCAACAATTGCACCACTACTGCATACATACATGTGTACATACATACGTACAAACATACAGTAAATTTACACAGTGGTGTTAAAAAGTGTGTGATTAAAGATTAGTTATTTTTTGCATAATTGTCATACTTCATTGTTTCAGAACTTCTAATGAATTTAAGTTTTAATCTATCACTATAAGATGAACCCTTTATTGCAGAGTTTATTTCTTATGGTGGGGTCATGAACACTCACCTTAACTGAGGCAAATGAGGCCCGCAATTCTTTGGATGTTATTGTGTGGTCTTTTGTGACCTCTCGGATGAGTTGTTGCTGCACACTTGGAGTAATTTTGGTCAGTCATCTCCTCCTTTCAAGGTTCTCTACTATTTCATGTATTTGCCATTTGTAAATAATGCCTCTCACTGTGGTTTGCTGCAGTCCAACAGCTTTAGAAGTGTCATTATAACCTTTTCCACACTGGTAGATCTCACTTATTTTCTTTCTCATTTGTTTTTTGATATATTTTGATCTCGTCTACAGTAACTTTTGAGGATTTTTTGGTCTACTTGTCTTTGTCAGGCAGGTCCTATTTAAGCAAACAGATGTGGCAGTAATCTGTAATCTATGTAGTTTTGGATTTTGATTTACCTTGTAGTGTATATTGTGCTGTTTTTGTGTTTTATTATTTGTTTCACCTCTATTTGTCATAAATGTGCCTCATTTCAATATAAATAAGGTTTATTTTAGTTACAGTATTCACAAAAAAGTACAGTTTTTCTTCTTTTTTGTCTGTATTATAAACTGTAAAAATGTTTTCGCTCACACTTAACAATAATATGGTTCCAGCAGTTAGTGAGAGTGAATATATTTACTAAACTGAACTATAAATGAACAATTCTTGTAAAGCATTTATTAATCATAGTTTGACCTTTATTAATGCGTTATATTAACACCAAAGCTTGTTAACATTAGTTAATGCCCTGTGAATTAACAAGAACCTACAATGAATAGCTTTATTTTCTTTAAATAACTTTTACAAATATAAGTAAATATGTTAAGAAATGTACAGTTCATTAGGGTTCTTAGGGATTGGTGATATGGACCTAAAATTATATATATATATATATATATATTACTATTTATTTCAGTAATGATTTTATAGTCAATAATTCATGAGTATCCATGAATGTCGAAAAAAAAATGTTGTGTATCTTTAGAGAAAAGTATTCATTTTGTTATTTGTGATATCCCAACGCTATCTCACGGGCAATTCGTAACTTTTTAAAAAGTGGCTAATTCGTATGAATTAGTACGATGTAATTTATACAATTCAGTATGATTTGCTCATCCAATGACGGTTGTGTTAAGGGGTGGAGTTAGGTGCCACGCCTCCTTTTTTAAATCGTACGAATTCGTACGAATTAGCCACTAAACTGCCTAAACGTAAAATACTTACGTTTTCTCGTTAGATCAGGCTGGATATCCATATGTGTGAAATTATTGTCTGTAAAATTAATATATGTCAATATCTGTGATATTAAACAAAAATGAATCATTTCAAACACTGATGTAATGAAGTGAACTTAGCATGAAAGTAAATGTCTTTTGTAAACAGACTCAAGCATGAAAAACTATTTCACATTGTAAAAACCAATTATAGGTTTTATTGTTATTATCACGTTAAGTCAGTTTTTTTCATTCTGGTGACAATTTTTACCTGTATATTGCAAATAATAATATATCAGCCATCCCTAATTGTTCATGTTAGCAAATATATTAGCTAAAATTAACTGTTACTGTCTCTTTTTTGTGTGATTCTTGAGACAAAAAAGCAGCTGATGGAACCTCCTGTTGATCTTAATTAAATGCTATTTTTGTTTTTTTCTTGCATACTTTGTTCTCCAGGCGGACGAAGAGAGGAATTATCATATCTTCTATCAGCTCTGTGCATCTGCTCACCTCCCGGAGTTTAAAGCCCTGAAACTCGGTGAGCCACACACACTAACATGCCCTGCTATTTCATTCAAGACTCTTGAGTATCACCTTCTATGCTATAGAGGACATCATTTACTCTAGTTGTAGATCTTTTTCATTCTGTATTCAAGAGTAAAAACGGATCTTTCCAGCAATGAACTGTAGCACACTTACCTGTTAGTACTCACAAATGACTGGAAGTTTAAAAGTGTTTATTAAACATCTCTTTGGAATACTTGATTCTCATTGGTCAGTCCTGATATTCCAAGGTATATGGTATTCCCAGATAACAAACACTGACACTAATAAGACTTCAAATCATCTTGACCATTAATGAATATATTCATATACATAATGTATATGGTTATCTGTTATGCCGCTATTCTAAACAGTATATAAGATACAAGTAGGTTTTATAGACTAGGACTGTCTAGAATACTCAATTCTGATTGGTCAGTGGTGACATTCCAGGGTATGTCATTCGAGATGACAGCCGCTAATTAACACAGTCTCATCGGGGAATTTAGAATCATCTTGACTGTCAGTGAATAGGCTGTTTTTGACTGTTTAGCGCTATCTTGTGAATGAATGATATGTGGGTTAATCTATGCTCCATTCAGCCGGTTTTGTTTCTGTCAACTTTGAGTTTTTGACTGTTTGGCGCCATCTTGTGAATTAATTATACATAGGTTAGTCTATGCTCCATTCAACCAGTTTCGTTTCTGTCAGCTTTGTGTTTTCGACTGTTTTGTGCCACCTTGTTAACAAATGATATGTAGGTCAGTCTATGCTCCATTCAAACTGTTTTGTTTTTGTCATCTTTGTTTTTTGAATGTTTTGCGCCATGTTGTGAATGGATGATATGTAGATTAGTCTATGATCCATTCAACCAGTTTTGTTTCTGTCAGCTTTGTGTTTTTGACTGTTTTACACCATCTTTTTAATGAATGGTACGTAGGTTAGTCTATGATCCATTCAACCAGTTTCGTTTCTATCAGCTTTGTGTTTTTGATAGTTTTGCTCCATCTTGTGAATGAATGATACGTAAGTTAGTCTATACTCCTTTCAGCTGGTTTGTTACTGTCAATTTTGTGTTTTTGACTGTTTGGCGCCATCTTGTGTGTGAATGATACG
>CAIGQQ010037491.1:1987232-2000511 GCA_903798035.1 Danio albolineatus | reverse complement strand
TTTTGTGTTTTTGACTGTTTGGCGCCATCTTGTGTGTGAATGATACGTAGGTTAGTCTATGCTCATTTCAACCACTTTCTTTTCTGTCAGCTTTTTTTTTTTATTCCGCCAACTTATCTAGCATATGTTTTATGCAGCGGATGCCTTTCTAACTGCAATCCATCACTGAGAAACAACAATAAACACTCATTCACACACATACACTACAGACAATTTAGCTTACCCAATTCACCTGTACCGCATGTCTTTTGGACTTGTGGGGGAAACCGGAGCACCCGGAGGAAACCTACTCAAACATGGGGAGATCATGCAAACTCCACACAGAAATGCCAACTGGCCCAATGACCTTCTTGCTGTGAAGTGATTGTGCTACCCACTGCACCACCGTGACGTCCCTTTATTCATTTTAATGGGCTTTTTAATCTGCTATGCTGAATGACAATGGGGTATCACAAATATTTTGACGTTTTCACAAAAGTAATTTGAAACATTAGACACTTAGATTAGTATGCTTGTATATGTATATCATTTCAGTTTGATGTGGACAATCTACATGTTTTATTTTTTAAGAATTGTTGGATTTGCTCATATTAGGCTGCGTTTACACTGCAGATCTTGATGGTCAATTCCGATTTTGTGACTGTATCCGTTTTTTTGTTTTTTTTGATGACCGGGTTACATAATCTTTTAAAAGTGACTCGTATCCGATTGTCTGCATTTTATACAGCAACAGCAATGGCCCAATGACACAGAAAAAAAAAAAACGGGCGCTGACTAACAGCTGATAATAAATGAAAATCCGATCTGCCTGCTTACACTGCAGACACGAGGGCACAGATCCGATTCATAATGGATAAATTTCCACATATGATAAAGGCCTGAATCTGATTTGAGTAAATCAGAATCCATGTGATTTTTTTTTTCCTGCCCACACGTACATGGGGCAGACTCATATCTGATCTGTGCCCCATGACAGAAAATTGAATTGAATCGGAATTGAAAATTGAATCGGAATTGAGTCACTTGAACCATGCAGTATAAATCCAGCCATAGTGGCTCTCTGTGGCGACTTAATAAAGGAGCCTCATTGTGACTTAGAGGGATAGTCCATCAGAAATTATAATTCAGTCATCATTTACCCACCCTCCACTAACTCCAAACCAGTTTAAGTTTGATTTTTTTATTCTCCTTTGAAGTTATTTTTAAGTAAGAAAAAAAATATTGAAATTAATAGTTTCAGGTTCCCAACATTCTGCAAAATATCTTCTTTTGTGTTTAATTGAACAAAAATATCTAACTGGTTTGGAATAAGGAGTAAATGATGACAGAATTGTCATTTTTGGGGGAAATATCACTTTGAAAATTTAAAATAAGCCTAGGTATTAAATAAAAGTATTGTTGAAGATTTTGAGATTATTTTTATTTGATTTTTCTTGAATCCCAATCTAGGAAATCATGTAAAATCACAGTAGTCATGGAGCTTTGAAATAATATTGTGAACCATACAGTTCCTTTGAATCAAAAAGGTTTGTAACCACTGAATATAATTAGATTCATATTACAAATATTTAAGAATCAAATGTCCCCATTTTAATATATAAGTAAATGTGTGAGTGTGTGTGGGTAGCGTGTCTGATTAGAGTGTGTTCATGTTGGCACAGCGTGTAGAGCAGCTATCAGAGCAGTCCTGCTGAGAGACGGGCTGTGCAGGTCTTAATACACACACACACACACACACACACACACACACACACACAAACACACAAATACTGTAGCTCCTGTAGTTTAGTTGTGCACACTCACCTCTCCCTATCATCTCTACTCTGTTTGCTTCACCCACTTCGTCTGAACATGCACACACACATACACACACATTGCTAGCTCTGTGTCGCTCCTGCTGTTTGCCTACTCAGCTGACTTCCTGCTCAGCTGACGCCCAGTTAATGTGAGTGTGTGTGTCTCAATAAGACCTCTGTTACCAAGCAACAGTGTGTCATTGGTTTAATCCATGAAGAAGGTTTTCTACGGTTCATCTCTGCGAATAAGAGCACTTTATTAATGCAGATCAGTGAAGTACTAATGACCGAATTCCTATTCATTAATGGTTGTGGAGTTTCCTGCACAGTTCATGCTTGTTTGATCCACACAGCGTTTCTGATAAGCATTTGAGGAATAATTAGCCACATTTGAGATATCTTTTTGCCCTAGAGACATTGTTTCCAGATCTAACACTGATGCACATTAGATATATTTGCCAACTGTTTACATTCAATGACAATATTTTGCTTTTTTATGTGCTTTTGACATAACATTGGATGCAGTTGGGTAACTGTAATTGAGTAGTAGTTCATTTTTGTGCTGCAATTCTTAATGTCGCTACTTTATATGTTTTTTTTTTTTTTTTACAGTGATTGGCTAAGTAAAATAATCAGACCTGTGATTCCTATCCAATCAAATCACACATAGGCATTAACCACTTTTTTTAATAAATGAGTGATTAATAATTTTTAATAAATTTGTAATGTTCGCAGAGAGATCGGCCTCTCGTGTCATTCAAATCACATGTCTGAAAGCATTTATGCTTTCCTGTAAAATATAATGATGACGGAAGAAGTTGTGGTAGATTACTCAGGATGTGGTGGGTTTCTTAGGTTATTAAAGGTGTTTTCTGTCACTACTTGTTTAACCTGCATTAATGCATTCAGTGTTGGCTGATTAATCATTAAAAGATTGAGATCTCAACACCCATGCAGCATAAATTATAAATTATGCTGATTTGCATATGTTTATTAATCCTTCCAATCGCTGCATTCAAATCTGTGTTTAAAAAAAAAATCAAGAAAGAGATTCAATCCTTAGTTTACAAACAGTAAAATAACACAGAAGTATTGGTATAGCAGTTTATAGTTTAGATATAAACATTGATGTTTATGGTAAAGATTAAAATAACCGTCATATGCATTTAACGACACTCAAAAATGAAAGTTGTAGGCAACAATTACACTATTTAACCAATAGGTGGTGACAACCAGCCATCAAAAGAATGCCAGTGAATAATTCTTCATAAATGACACATCTAGCAATGAAACATGACGTTTTATGAGTGAATAACTGAATCATTTATTGAAAATGAGACTAAAAATAAATATGGGTTGTATAAATTATAAATTTAGATTTATACATTTAGCGTTATCAGCAACAGTAGTAAACAGGGAATTTTTCACAGTACTGAATATTTTACAGTTTATTTTTATTCAGCTGATTAATTAATATATTTTTAATAAAGTTACAGGTTCTAAGTTCTGTTTGTTTAAACCAAAAGTTTCTTGCAGTGCTGTTTTTGTAATAAATGGAAAGCAAATTACATTTGTCTCCTCCCCTTTTCGGCTGATCCGAAAAATGTTACATTTTCAAATACACACACAAATAGCATGCATTCTATCAGTGCTGCCAATTGCTTTACACTCTTAACTTGTTAGTCATAGTTCAGACATAAGTGACGTACTCGCTAGATTTTTGCACCTTAGATTACACAGATATTACTCTGCACGTAAACACATCATAAACTTATTATTATAGATACATATTAATGTAGTGTGTTCTCACATTAAATTGATCTCTTATTTAAATTTACAGCCCATGAATGTCATATAATGTATAACTTAAAATCACCCTTGAAGCAAAATAGAACTAGTGTACAGTAAGCTACGTTGTAATTTGCAGAGTATAAGGTGGAATCATTTTTTACAGTGTAATACTCACAAATCTTGAGTACTTTTAAAATGACTAGTTTTTACTCATACTTTGTCTGTATATTGAACAGATAATTTAACTCTTGCACTTGCACTACATTTTGTTACCGTAATGGTACTGGGCAAATGATACTTTTTCCACCACTGATGTATGTACTTGACTAACAAAAAGAGAGTAACGACTTAATTTTCCATACTCAGAAAATCGCATGTCAGGAGTTTAAACAGGTGTTTTGTTTATTTGTTGTTGAAGTAACTGAAGTAGCAATAAGAAGCAGTATTAGTTTTAGTTTATTATTTTGTTTTGCTCAGTGATAACCAAACCTTAGGGTTATCCCTCAAAAAAATCTGCATTGTGTATCTTGAGTATTTACATGGTATACTGTAATAAACTTTTCTATGTGCGTGTTTTTTTCTACAGGGAAGGCTAATGATTTCCACTACACCAAACAGGGAAGGAACCCAGTCATAGATGGAGTAGATGATGCCAAGGAGATGTCGACCACCAGGAACGCCTTCATACTGCTAGGTCAGACTGAAAGAAACATTTTCTCCTGTAGTGTAGAGTGTAGCATGTTAAAAAGAAAAGAGGGTTGAGTTGGAGTAAATATTGTATAGGTGCTGGTCATATAATTAGAATATCTTCAAAAAGTTGATTTAATTCTCTAATTCCATTCAAGAAGTGAAACTTGTATATTGTATACAGTACGTTCATTCCACATAGACTTACATATTTAATGTGTTTATTTCCTTTAATTTTGATGATTTTGATGACAACTAATGAAAACCCCAAATACAGTATCTCAGAATATTAGAATATTGTGAACAGGTTCGGTATTGAAGACCCCAGGTGCCAAACTCTAGTCAGATAATTAATTCAAAACACCTGCAATGGCATTTTAAGGGTCTCTCTTGTCTAGTTCTGCAGCCTACACAATCATGGGGAAGACAGCTGATATGACAGTTGTCCAAAAGACGACCATTGAAACCTTGCACAAAGTGGACAAGACAGAAAAAGGTATTGGAAAAGAGACTGGCTGTTCATACAGCTCTGTGTCAAAGCACATTAATATAGAGGCGAAGGTGTGCAAGCAATATAAATAACCACACACTGGAGAGAATTGTGAAACAAAACCCATTCAAAAATGTGGGGTAGATTCATAAAGAGTGGACTGCTGCTGGAGTCAGTGCTTCAAGAACCACTACGCACAGACGTATGCAAGACATGGGTTTCAGCTGTCTTGCGTGGGTTTCAGCTTCCTTGTGTCAAGCCACTCTTGAACAACAGACAGCATCAGAAGCGTCTCACCTGGACTAATGACTGAACTGGACTGCTGCTGAGTGCTCCAAACTTATGTCCTCTGATGAAAGTAAATTTTGCATTTCCATTGGAAATCAGGGTCCCAGAGTCTGGATGAAGAGAGGATAGGCACACAATCCAAGTTGCTTGAGGTCCAGTGCAAAGTTTCCACAATCAGAGATGGTTTGGGGTGTCATATCATCTGCTGGTGTTGCTCCACTGTGATTTCTGAGGTAAAGTTCAACACAGCTCTATACCAGGACGTTTTAACACACTGGATGCCTCCTGCTGCTCACCAACTTTATGGAGATGCAGATTTTTTTTTTTTTTACAACAGGACTTGGCACCTGCACACAGTACCTGGTTTAAAGGGCCATGGTATCCCTGTTCTTAATTGGCCACCAGGAAGATGTGATATGTTAGACCCAACATTACTGAAGAGCTGAAGACGGCCACCATCAGAGCAACCTGGGCTCTCATAACACCTAAGCAGTGCCACAGACTGATCGAATCCATGCCTCGCCGCATTGCTGCAGTAATTCAAGCAAAGGGAGCCACAACTGCTGTGCAAAGTGCTGTGCATGCTCATACTTTTCAGTTAGACAAGTTTTCTAAAAATCCTTTCTTTGTATTGGTCTTGAGTGATATTCTAGTTTTCTAGTTAGATACTGAATTTTAGAATTTGAATAAATGTATACATTACACAAGTTTCACTTCTTGAATGGAATTGGAGAAATAAATCAACTTTTTGAAGAAACTGTAATTATATGACCAACAACTGTAGTATCATATTTGATGTTTTTATATAAACTGACTACCAAATTTACTAATAATAGCTAAAATCCTTTTTTAATGTACAGACGTGAATAAAATTGTTGGTACCTTTCAATTTTGTCTAGGTCAGTTTCATTAGTTTTTCTTTTAATACTACTGTTGTACCACAATTTTAAAGATTCTGATGATGATATACAGTTTCAAGATACAACATTATATTATTTAAGGGATATTTTGAACAGACAAAATGTGCGATTAATGTGCAATAAAAACCCATAGTCATCATGTGATTAATCACAATTAAATATTTGATTCGATTGCCAGCCCTATATATATTACTGTGTTATGTTAGCTTAGCAATATGCTAATGTCATTTCTACACTGATTTCTTTATTCACTGATTTTCATATTTTGATTCAATTTTATTTTTGTCTTCAGGTATAAATGAATCCTATCAGATGGGCTTGTTTCAGATACTGGCTTCCATTTTGCACCTTGGAAATGTGGACGTGAAGGATAGAGACTCGGACAGCAGTATTATTCCTGTGAGTCTGATGTTGACTTTAAAGTTCAAACAGAAACCAGATAACTGAACAATAGCAATATGCTTATCACAGTGTACATAGTTTCGAAACAGCTTTAAAGAGAATCATTATGGTAATGTTCGTATCTTCATGCATTGTAAAAAAATGTTTCACTTATACGTTAGTTTACTTTGTGCTTGTAGATGAGGTCGGATGTAACAATAGCTATGTAAACAAATTCTGACCATTTTGATGGATCTAAACAAAAACAATGGTCCCAACGTATTTTCTGTTTTACATTTTGAATTTCTATAGCTTCTGAGAATTCACAAAGAGCCACAAATTGACATATGATGTTATGATAGTTGTTTTAATATTAAGTTATGATTGAACTGCGCCATGTTACAGTTATGAAATAGTTTGATAACAAGCAGGAAATGATCATGGGCCAAAGGGAAATGGTTTTTTTTTGTTTGTTTGTTTGTTTTTTTGTAGATGATTTTATTTATTTATTTATATTATAATTTGTTTTATTGGTGTTAACAAGACCATACATATTAGTGTATATTACGACATAGGAAAAATTACAGACTATCTTAGTTTTCTTATTTTCCCACTATCCCCTTAAAATAAAATCAATAATATTTATGAATTATGAACAATAAAATAAATTTAAAAAGCAAAATAGAAATGAAAAATGAAAAAAAAAAAATAATAATTGAGCAAGTTTACAATTAAAGAGTAGAAAAGAAAAAAAAGTAAAGAAAAGAAAAAATAAACAGTTTGCGTTGTCAATATTTCCTCTTTCCAGTTATTTATTGTGTATTAGAGCTGATATCAACTGAACAGGGTAAGCCTTTTATATAGTCTAAAACAGGGTTCCAGATCTTGTAAAAAGATTTGCGAGATCCTGCAAATAAATGTCTTAATTTCTCAAGTTTTATGCAGCTAAAGATTTCTCGGATCCGCATGTCATGTTATGGAGGAATTACCTGTTTTTATTTGATAAGAATGGATCATCTAGCTAAAAGAGTAGAAAAAGCAATGTCCTGGCGAGATGCAGCAGTCAAGTCAGCTGTCTGTGAAATACCAAAAAGGGCTGCCAAGGGACAGGGCCTGTCAACACTGGACCAGAAATTTGTCAATTGAGGGCAACTCCAAAACATATGAAGATGGTTAGCAGGAGACTGCTTACAGCGATGACAGGCATTTCTTCTATATGAAAGATTTTTTACTAATTTGGCATTGGTTAAATGAGCTCTATGGAGCACCTAACATTGCAGGAGGAATGGACCATCTTCTTCCCATTGTTCTTTCGCCATACCAACACCAAGGTCATTTTCCCAAGATTCTTTGAGAGAAACCATAGGATTTACATCTAGTATACTTATTAAATTATGAATAGCCAATATTAGGCGTTTCTGGCCCGTTTTAAAACCAAGAAAATAGTGAAGAAAATGTTCAGAAGAGCGGTTAGGAAAGTAGGCAAACAATTTCTTAACAAAGTGTCTGGCCAGATGACAGCATTTTGATTGAAATTTGGAAGATGTTATTAGACCTTTATGTTATTAGATGTTATTAGACCTCCTCATACTTCATAAGTGCAGTAAATCCAGAGAAATTTTCAAGTGGTCCATAGCTGTAACTTTATACTGTATTTTGGGTTGTAAAATGTATTACAGGGTTCATACGGTCATGGAAAACCTGGAAAAGTCATGGAATTTTGACATGACATTTTCCAGGCCTGGAAAAGTTTGGGAAAAACAGAAAAATCCATGTTTTGGTAAAGTCATGGAAATTTGTTTAACAAATATCTGTATACTTGAATTAGGGCTTCGTGATATTGGAAAAATCTGACATTACGATATTTTGTATTTCTGTGATATATATTGCGATGTGAATACAATTTCACCAGATGATTTAACAGGTTAATTTGGATTGATTGTGGAGATTTGTAGAGGAGTGAATCTCGAATAATATATAACAAATAAATTACAAGCATAGATAAATGAAATATAGTAAAGATAAAAGTGAATTATAGTTTTCAGGTATTCACTATTCAGAAACAGATATTGAATAATCAACACTGCATAGTCTTCATTGTATATTATTTAATATATATTAAAGTTACAAAACATTTCTTGTGGGCGGATGTTTTAAAATTTGAAATATTGAAATGTTCACAAGCTTGAAAGGGACAGTTCACTCAAAGATTAAAACATATTCGCTATTTACTCACACTTCACTTGTTTCAATACTATATGAGTTATTAAATTATATTCCTTTTGTGAAAGGAAAAAAGAAAACTCATAATTGTTTGAAACAAGTGAAGGGTGTCATGAAAATGGTAAGTCATTTTTGGGTGAAATATCTTTTTAAAAATGCATGCAGATGTTAAGCTTTTACTCCATTATGATTAAACTCTATATTAAACTATAATCCCAACATATCCTTCAAAAAGCATATCCTACAATGTGACTATTGCGGATGCACACATTGCGATATGGATGCTAAAACGATATATTGTGCAGCCCTAACTTGAATATAGGTTAGTTTTCTTTACTTCTTTTCTGTCCTCAGCCAAAAACTTGCTTTCAAATTGTTGTAAGCATTATCAAAATCAATTCTACATAGATATAAAAAAATAATAATAAATTTAAAAAAATAGATTGTTGCGTGTTCTGTAATATGCTGTAATAAATTTGAACGTCATTGTTTTTCTTATTATTTACCGTGTATATGTAGACATTACATCAAACATTACTTCATGAAAATGTACTTGAAAGCTCTGGAAAAGTCATGGAAAAGTCATGGAAGTTTAGTAGTGAAAATGTGATGAACCCTAGAATTAAAAAATTCCAATTCAAAGCTTTACAGCTTATTGTGTTTTTATATAGTCAGGGTCATCGTTACCTACATACCCATGGATCGAAATCTCAAAGTGATCATTTATTTTATCGGATAATAACTGTAATTCTTTTACTTTTTCCTCCTTCAGCCAAACAATGGTCACCTGAGTGTGTTCTGTGAGTTGATGGGAGTGACATATCAAGACATGTCTCATTGGCTCTGTCATAAGAAGTTGAAGACTGCGACTGAGACGTACATAAAGCCCATTCCCAAACTACAGGCCATAAACGCCCGCGACGCTCTCGCCAAGCATATCTACGCCAAACTCTTTAACTGGATTGTGGACCACGTGAACAAAGCTCTGCATTCAACGGTCAAGCAACACTCCTTCATCGGAGTCCTGGACATTTACGGGTGTGTTTTCATACATGCATGCAGTACACTAACTGTTTCCATCACCCTGTTTTAATGCGCAATTAAAGTATCACATCCAAATTCTAAATGGGTGGTCCAGAGTGTATTTTTAAGGCTTGGTTGTGTTTATTAGATACAAAGCAATGTGTGCTCATGCTTCATTTGTAAAAAAAAAAAGACACATTTATCTTACTTTGATTATATACAGCTACTTAGCTAACATAGAAATGACTATCATTCTTCCTAGTTCCTCCGAAAGCCAGCCCTCAAAAGGCTCTGATGGGTCAGCTAACATAATGTTCTGTGATTCGCGGGCTCCACATCACCAGAAAGCATCATGTCTCTACTAGTATACGCTAGTTTGAGCCTGAGATCAGTTTGAGCCTGAATCAGACAGAAAATGAAGATGGCACAGATGAACCTCATGCCGGGTCTCTTAAATACAATCTAGTGTCTCTCACATATATTCAGTTTATAAGCATGTGTACGTAATATGAAACATTCACATATCTTTTACAAGTTCATTATTTAAGCTGTATGAAGCAGGGAACGCGTCTGCACAGAGAGACACTGCTGCGCTGCTGAAAATTATTGGTGTTTACAGCAGATAGAGTTTGGAGCTAAAATGTTAAAGGTGCCAAACAGCATTCCCGTTATTTACATCCTCGCTACAACATACCGTTAACGCTAGAAACTGTATGTATGTAATTGTAATAAATCAATTTGAACAAATAAAAATACTTACAGGTTGTGGCTCATAATACACAGCTTAGTCTATTTGGTCTATTTCTATTGGTTGGAGCTGTTCCTAGTTTAAGGAGTTTTTAGCTGAATCCAGCACTGAACTGAGAGAGATTCTGGAAGCTGTCCTTTGTCAAATGCTAGCTATATATATATTTTTATAATTCTCTGGAACATAATTAAAATTATATTGTAAACACTTCTATTTTGTGTTGTGTCCTTTGGAAGTCTAAATACAGTGGAAATAGCAGTGCTTGGACAGCAGTTTGGCTTTTTCTGCTATAACATTACAGCACATCTGGTCATGCCCCTTCGCTGCACAGGGTGTATGCTTGTAACCTGAAGGGTTTATGACATCATTAACCCGGATGTATTTTTTTGTGGTCCCCAAACTTTGTTCACTGCTAAGAACTGCATTGAACTTTGAGCGTTTTACATTCAGAGATGTTTTTTATGTACACACAGCTACATTACACATCAACTAAAGTTTAAAATTTTTACCTTATAAAAAATAGATTAAATTTTGACACAGCGAACATTAAACGCAAGTCTAATTCTTCATTTCCACTGAGCGGTATGGTTCAGTACAGTACATTACACTACGAATCAGCTTGATCAGGCTTGCTTTTCCACAAGTAACAGTTGAAGAGGTATTCAGAAGTGGCAATCCGCACAAGTGCTTATTATACAAAGAAGCTGTTGGTGCTTAGAGAATTAAGTGTTGGAGTAAGGAGGAGGAAGTGTTTTTTTTTTTTTTTAGTAGAGAAAAGAGTGTTTCTGCGGGTGGTTTGTCAAGCCCACTCACCTGTGTGAAGCACACTATAAATGCATTTTTTTAGAGATATGGAGTGATTGTAAGAAAGTGTGTGGTGCAAATGGGCAAAACTGGTGCAAGTGTCATTTGTTAAAGTATCGAAGATGTGTTTTCCACAGGTGGCATGTTAAGCCTACTCACCTGTGTGAGGCACACTTACAATTGCATAATGTTTTGAGGTTGTCGTGTGGTGTGGCTGGGAAGAGAAGAGGGGGGTCCTGGTTTTGTTTACAGGGGTTCAGGTGATCATGGAAGAGAGGGGTTTTTACAGTAGTTGTCATTTGAATGAATCAGCAGACCATGTGGGAATGGGAAGATCATTCCACCAACTAGTATTATTCATTTTCATTTTACAAATGCCTTACTAAATTGTCTACAAACTTGTCAAACTGATCTGAGAATAGGTAAAACCAGTCAAACATGTTCAGCGATTCACCACTGGGGGTAATCTGAGTGAGCCAGCACGATTCCTGTGGATTTTATGAGATTACACAGATCACCCCCTAGTGGGGAACCATTGAATTTTCAAACATTTTGAAACCGTAATGACATAACGAAGCACCGTTTACTGAAATCATGTGACTCCACCTATTTAATACATGCTCAGAACCACTGATTTGAAACAAACTATTCATGAAGCAGTTCTTCAAAAGCAGACATCACTAGTGCTACAGCTACCTGTGGTGTCTTTCCAGTTTCTTGGTTCCTAGGTTAGCAATACCACCATCAACCCCTCGAATAACTTGATGGAAAACATAATTTGCTTGTTTTTTGTTGGTGTTGTTGTTGTTGTAGTTTTTTTTTTTTTTTTTACATTCCGTTGCATTTGTTTTTAAAAGCTTTGAAATGATTCACTTCACATTATGATAGCAATACAGCTACAAACTCTGAACGTTTACTGAAGGGAATCGTGATGTTTTTCTTTTAATGTTCCAGGTTTGAGACTTTTGAAATCAACAGTTTCGAGCAGTTCTGTATCAACTATGCCAATGAGAAACTACAGCAACAGTTCAACATGGTGAGCCATCTGAGACTAGATCTCGTCCATTCGTGTTTTGATTGTTGATCATTATCCATTCTGTTAATGAATCGCGATTCATCTTTTGTGATGTTTCTGTCTTCTCGTGTCCAGCATGTGTTTAAGTTGGAACAGGAGGAGTATATGAAAGAGCAGATCCCGTGGACTCTCATTGATTTCTATGATAATCAGCCTTGTATCAACCTCATAGAGGCCAAGATGGGCATCCTGGACCTGCTAGATGAAGAGTGCAAGGTGCATTGTCTTTTATAGTAAATGTAGAATATATTTCATATTTTGCAGTCATCCATAATTACATCTATATTCAAATCTAGGGTGATATATAAAAAATGTCAATTACTGTACAATAGGGAAATTCTATATATGATTGACCATTTAAATCCTGTAAACCAGGTATTTGATTATACGCTTAATGATTTATAGATGTTTTTATGGGTCGGTTTACATATATTTGTACTATGGAATTTATGCAAGTGCTTTAACAAACATACATTGCCTCTGTATTCTGATTTACTGATTTTGTTTTGTTCTATATATATATATATATATGCTATATGAGGTGGTACTCAAGAAATGTTCTTTTTAACACATAGTAATTGACAATATTAATATATTAATTTTTTTGATAAATATATATATATATAATCTAATGCTTTACATTTAATTTGCATTAGATTAAAATATAATTTCTTAGCAAAAGTCTTCAATGTCACTTTTTCCCCAAGAAATAAAGGTATTAATAAAACAATAAAAAAATATCACTCCCCAAAATTTGTAATGGTACTGTATAAATAATACTGTTTAAAAAAACAACAACTGAGAAACACATAATGTTTAATCATGTTTGATAGTACTGTTCTTATATCGTACACTGTACATCCTTTTTTTTCTCTCAGATGCCGAAGGGCTCGGATGACTCCTGGGCTCAGAAACTCTATAACACTCATTTGAAGACGTGTGCACTTTTTGAAAAGCCGCGGATGTCCAATAAAGCTTTCATTATTCAGCACTTTGCAGATAAGGTACACACACACACACACACACACACACACACACACACACACACACACA
>CAIGQQ010037491.1:1971727-1987222 GCA_903798035.1 Danio albolineatus | reverse complement strand
CACACACACACACACACACACACACACACACACACACACACACACACGCACACGGGCTGCTCTAGCATTTCTGATGAGCTTTGGTATGCAATACTCTTTGTATCATTTCATATATAAGTCTGAAAAGAGAGAAAAAAAAGATTTGATGAGCTGACTTACACATAGTGCATACTACTGAAAAATGTGTGTTTATTGCATATTTATCGATGATACACAGTATTGAGTCTTTTGGAGGAAGGAGGAAATTTTGACAGATTTGTTTTGAAATAAGGAATTTTGTTCAATATACAGTGTCATTCAATATACTGAGTCAATATAAGGTACAGGATCAAACGTCCATGCTTTGTCAAGATTCACATCTAGCTATGGAAAAAGAAAAGAAAGAAACCAATTAAGAGGCCCTTTTAAAAATCTCAGCTTTTCTGGATTTGTCAGGCATTTGTTTGTGCAAAAGGTCTGATAATATTTCCTCCAAATTTCAAAAAACAATAAGTGCATTTCTCAAATAATTTCTCACACTAGCAACATTTGTAGTTTTCATGTAGTTAAAGGTTATACACAAAATAAAGATAAAAATACATAAATACATAAAAAATTGCAAAAACCCACAAAAAAATGACTAAAACTTTGTCAAATAAAAATTTTTATTCAAAATAAAAAGCCAAAAGCAAAAACAAACTATAATAGTAGCAATGAATATAAATTTTTATTTCGAGCATTTTTCTTTTCAGAAAATGACAACTGGTCAGAATAACTGGCTGCGTCCAAAACTGCATACTTCCATACTATACAGTATGCTAAAATCAGTATGTGAGCCAAGTAATATGTTCGAATTTATAGAATTTGAAAATCAGTATGCATAAAGTACCCAGATGATCTATTACTTCCGGCGAGATTTTGAAGTGCGCATCCTGCTAGAATTCATGAATGGGGGTGAAGCGACGCAACTGACGTGGGTGTCATGTGATCATGACAAAATGGCAGATGTAGTATGTCCGAATTCCATTCATACTGCTCACATTTACACTGTATAGAACGTACTTTTCTAACGCTGAGTAGTACTTTTACATTCAAATGCAATACCTACTGCATAGTAGGTGGTTTCGGACATAGCCACTGTTTTTTAATTTGTTGTTTTTTGAAAATATGAATTATTTTACTGAATATTTCTCTTATAAAAATTAAAACATTTGTAATGTGTGATATGGTATATGATAAAATGTATGGAATGTATGTACAGTATAAAATGTATATATGGAATGATATGGAATATGGTAAAATTAATATATTCATGTCTAAATACATGACATCCTTTTGTGATTTTGACCAATTGTCATTTTTTGGAATATTTTTATTTGAAATTTATAAGAAATGGCATGAGTAGTTATCAGAACGAAACAAAACGATTATATATCAAATAGTAATTCTGGAGAATTGTTTTCAAGTGGTCTCTTAAAGTTATAGTTCATCCAAAAATGAAAATTCTGTCATCGTTTACGCACCCTGAATTTGTTTCAAACCTGTTTGAGTTTCTATCTTCTGATGAACACTAAAAATATACTTTGACAAAAGCTTCCAAACTGTAACCGTTGACTTCCATAGCATATGTTTTCATTTTTGGAAGTCAATGGTTAAAAGTTTTTACCTTTCTTCAAAGTATCTTTTTAATGTTCATCAGAATAAAGCAGGGGTCGATAACCTTTTCTCAGCAAAGAGCCATTTCTAATATTTTTGACAAATGCATTTTTTGAAGAGCCATTGGAGTATACATACACCCCAATATACAGGTTTAAACCTTTATATATGTTCATGCACAACTCAAAAGACAGTTTATTTTAATTCTGGTAAGTAAACAATTTCTTTTTTCTGAAAAGCAACATAATTTAAAATAAACAAACATTTTACTATTATAAAAAATTGCCCTTTATTGGTGTCACAATTAAATTTGATCACACCATACATGTGCGTTGGTCGAAAAAGGTCCTTTTATTGTAGATTGAAGTTTTTTATTAATTTTGCTGTAAAAAATACACTGAAAAGGGAATTGTAAATGTATTTTCATTAGGAAACTGATTGACGGTAATAATTTGTACAAACTGTATATAGAAGGAAGACAGCTGGAGAGCCATGTATTTTTGGTCAAAGAGCCACATGTAGCTCGCAAACCATAGGTTCCCTACCAGTGGAATAAAGAAACGTTTCATTTTTGGGTGAACTGACCCTTTAATTTCTTCCATAGCTGTACAGTAACAAACAGCCTAAAGCTTACTGACTTTTTGAAATGAACTACACCTCTTATAAAATAAGTACACTTCTGTTATAAACTGAGTTCTAAAAATACATCTTAATATATTTTAATAGGTTATAAATAGTTTGAATACAGCTTATTTAGTGTCATGCTGTTGGCTTAGCAACATGCTAACCACAGACTGTAGACAGCTGAGTCAAGTCTCCTTCATATGAATGGCTGCCGTTTGCATGACGCCGAGTTTCAGCAAGCCTCTTCTTCACATGCAGGCTACAGATCTGTTTTTAGAAATGGTGTTCAATATCTGAGGAAACACTGATGGAGACGAGGGTCATAAGACACATTTGGAGTGTGCGCTAGACATTCAATACACACAGTCGAACCTGAGCTTGAACTTTAGCAGATGCTTTCTTAAACATCATCAGGATTAAATCAGGCATCACTTTTCTAATCAGCACTAATGATATACTGTACATGTAATATGTAATCAAAAATATATATACCGTATATATGTAAATAATTTATACAATGTTATACAATTTATACTAAAATCTTACAATTGAAATACATTCTTTTGCTTTAGAAGTAATTTTCATCACTGTAGAGATAGACAATACTCGTATATGGATAGTCTTTCCAACAAGTACCTTCTGTTGTCTCTCTGTGTCTGTCAGGTGGAGTATCAGTGTGATGGTTTTCTGGAGAAGAACAAAGACACGGTGAACGAGGAGCAGATAAATGTTCTGAAGGCCAGCAAGGTGAGTGAATTCTGGTGTCTGGACATTTTTACCAAAGAAACGTTCAGATATGTTGGCCTACAAGCAGGATAATTCCATAAAAACCTCAAATGAGTCCGACTTGGCTGAACCAAGACAAAAATAATCATTGCAGTATATCATATGCAGCTGTTTATATACCTGAAACTAATATGTTTTAATGAAATGGTTGACTATTAGAGGAAACCAGCCAAAAAATCAGCCTTAAACAGGGTGTTTTCATTCAATATTTTTGACCTTAAATGAGGCTTAAAATCTGACAAGGTCAATGGAAGGCTGCCATCTGCTGCTCAAGTAGCATTAGTTCAGTCTGGTGTCACAGTTTCAGTATTAAATATATACAGCTCAGGGTGTATACATTCATTTTTCTAGTTGTTTTAGTCATTAAGCATCCATGTTCTGTCTTAGTTCAAACATTTAGCATCTCGAGTGTTGACTGAATAGAGCTGTTTATTAGCTTTAGCATGACTCAGCAGTTCTGCATCTGACTGCTCTTTAAAGAGACACGTTCGGACAGAAAACCACTGCATACCTGTTTGTATTAGAATGTCAAACTCGTGCTTTCAACTGTGCCTTCAGGGCCAGGGGTGTGTTATGTGGATTTTTCAGCAAGGTATTCAGTAATATTTCACAGTCACACAAGGCATACAAAAATACATTGGTATGGCAAGCCACTTTAGCATTTCGTCTGTAAAGCCTGGTTTATACTCGATGCATCTGCTAATTTGCTTGAATACATGCAGCGAATGTGACGTCATCACTGTGTTTGCACAGGTTCGCTTTGGGTGAACATGACATGATTTCGGCTGGTGGAGCGCACAAAATTGTTTGAGACTTGAGCGAACATTTCTCACGTCGCCGTGTTTCATTTAAGTTGAATATGAATCACTTTGAAGAGATTTAGTCTGAAACAGGTTTGACTGTACAGACATCTTTATGATTCGTCTTTGCGTGACCATTGGGAGAAGATGACCAATAATTATACGCTAGAATTTGCAACAGCCTTAGGAACGAAGAAAGTTTTTTTTTTTTTTTAATTTGGAAAAACCTGAGGAATAAGTTTGTTAAAACCCAAAAAGAAAGGCCATGGTAAAAGTGGAGACCCAGGTACACAATTACAGAAATGTTTTTCCACCATTTATAGATGTATATGTTACAATTTTTAATTTAAAACAATTTAATACTTACAAAACTCTAATTAAGAAACAGATAATTTCTTTGATATCTGGAAAGGAACATTTGAACCTATCAGTTGACAATATACTGATGCCCTGTTTTTCTAGCCTTTCTTGGTGATAATGGTCAGGAATGTTGGACCATTATTGCCTTTTTAGCATATAAGTAGAGGACAGAAACTAGCCAGACAGTTACGTGTTAAATGGCGTTTTAGCATGAAAACGATCTGCGTCCACACTAGTGTTTCACCCAGCGTTTCTGAACATATCTCCGTCCACAGTACTCCACCAAAATATATATCATGTGACCATTCGCGCACTCTGGGCATGCCTGTTCAAGTATAAACAGGAAGCATGTGTCTCGCTGGTTCTTCCCGGTGTAACCCAAAACTGACGTTCTAAATGGGGCTTACACGGCTTGAAATGGGAACGATTAGCGAGTACTCGAACAATAGCTTGCCTCTTGCGAATACATGCAGCTGTTTAACTGCACAATAGCGCCTAAAACGGACAATGGTTCTCCCAACGCTCCCATTTCTGTGTCCAGCCTCCGTTTTCAGATATCTTCGTTGCCCTCATCCACACTGAGACGGAGCAGCAGCATTTTAGAATGAAAACGGCCTCTCCAGCGTTTCCAAAACGCTCCGTTTTCGGGGCTCGAAAACTCAGGTGTAGTGTGGACAGATGGCGTAACCGTAGCAAAACTTAAGCGTTTTAAAACGAAAATGCATTAGTGTAAACGGGGTCTAAATCTCCCAAAAAAAACAATTTAATAAATAAAAAATCTGTATTTTTAGTAAGTGCACTTTCTTGCTTTTATTCTTGCCATAATAAAATATTTGTAGAGCAACCCGTGTTCTCTTTGCATTCATATTTTAATAAACTTTAATAGGTAAAATCATCCGAGATATGAACCAAAGCATGCAAGTGATGCATTAAAGTTTGATTAAAAAAAATCTTGAATAGTTATAAAAATCCTTACAATGATTAAAATAATTTATAAAAATAATAAAAATCTTCAATAATCTTAATTAAATGGATTAGTTCCGAAAACTTCCTACTTCTCTGTTTAGTCGTCTGATTTTATGGTCAGTTTCTTTTGACTGCTCCCTGTCGTTTTAAAGAATATCACAACGGCAAACATGTCAAGTATAAAAGCCTTGTCCATTTCCAGAGGTCCGCGACACGGGGCCAGGCGAAAGTATAAATCAGGCTTAAGACTCAGTGGGAGTATCTATTTTTATATTATTAGTAGTAATTTTTTACTATTACACTAAGTATTATACTTACTATAGATATATTGTTTAGGCATTTTTTTGGTTAATGAACCAGTCACAAAAGCTTCTGTGATTTCACTGACCTTATTGTAATATTGCAGTGGTTACTATGGCCAAGTAACAAGAGTTGAGCTTTTAAAAGTATACTTGAATGAGTAATGTAAGTAATATTGCAAGTGCTGTTTGATTCTCTGTGGAAAAAAAAAAAATTTCTTCTGTATCTGGGGGTTCTTGAATGCTTTCTAATGCTTTCTCTCCTCAGTCAGAGACAGTAAATGTGTGCGGTAAGAGCAAACACATGCCGTACTAATCCAGACTGAATAATAATAATAATAATGGGATAAACTCAATTTGATTGACTGAATTAGTCTTAATGTGTTATTAACAATTCATATCAGTAATAGGCTGGGCTCTCTGGTGCTTATCCAGATCAGTTTGTTAGTGGTTAATCCAAATCCTTCACTCGTTTACCGCATTCATTTTTGCTTCTCATTCATATCATTGATCATCAGTTCATATTACCATGTGTGTGTTTGCTTACTTCATCGCCCATGTACGCATTTTTGTTTTCATATGGATTTGAAGCCAGACACCAGCTAAAAATGTGAAGAATTTAATCTGAAGAAAATAAATGTGTTCTTGTTTACTTGAGGACGATTTGATGTTGGCTTGACAAAACCTGTAGATGTTTTTCTATAGGCCTACACATGCAGAAAAGTTGTTCGACCCGATAATTTATTTAAGAATAAAAATTAGCTGTTAATTGATTTACAGTACACTAGTTTTTTTTTCTTTAATAAAGCATAAAGAAAACATTTTAGGTGATCATTAGTGATTCCTGGGCTGACATGGTGGCTCAGTGGTTAGCATTGTCGCCTTACAGCAAGAAAGTCACTGGTTCAAGCTCCGACTGGACCAGTTGGGATTTCTGTGTGGAGCTTGTTAGTGTGGGTTTCCTCCAGGTGCTCCGGTTTCCCTCACAGTTCAAAGACATGCTCTGTAGGTAAATTGGATTAACTAAATTGGCCGTAATGTATGAGTGTGAATAAGTGTGTATGGATGTTTCCCAGTGCTGGGTTGCAGCTGAAAGGGCATCTGCTGTGTAAAACATATGCTGGATAAGTTGGCGGGTCAATCTGCTGTGGCAACCCCTAATTAGAAAGGGACTAAGCTGAAGGGAAATGCACAAATTAATGGTGATTCCTAAAGTATATGTCAGTATATGACAATTATAAGTCAAAAATGACTTATAAGTTATTATAAGTCAAAAATGATTGTTTCACTTCAGAAGACTTCAGTAAATGGTCAAAAATCACGGCTATTAATTTTGTTTTGCCATAACTAACTTTTTATAGGACACATCAAAACTGATGTTTCGTATAAAAACTTTCTTTAATGTTCTTCTGAAAAAAGAGACTTTAAATTCTACCTGGCACAAGTCTTGTCGTCAATCCCAGTTGTAAGAGCAACAAATAATAACTTGACTTGGCAAAGTGGCAGAAGGTAGATTTTTCTGATTAATCATTCGTTGAACTGTATCCCAACCATCACAAATACTGCAGAAGACCTATTGGAACCCGCATGGACCCAAGATTCTCACAGGAATCAGTCCGTTTGGTGAAGGGGTTTGGGGTTACATTCAGTATGGGGGCATGCGAGAGATCTGCAGAGTGGATGGCAACATCAACAGCCTGAGGTATCAAGACATTTGTGCTGCCCATTACATTACAAACCACAGGAGAGGGCAAATTCTTCAGCAAGATAGCGCTCCTTCTCATACTTCAGCCTCCACATTAAAGTCCCTGAAAGCAAAGAAGGTCAGGGTGCTCCAGGATTGGCTAGCCCAGTCACCAGAAATGAACATTATTAAGCATGTCTAGGGTAAGATGAAGGAGGGGCATTGATTATGAATCCAAAGAACCGTGATGGAGTCCTGCAGGAACACTTTCTTTGCCATCCCAGATGACTTTATTAATAAGTTATTTGAGTCATTGCAGAGATGTATGGATGCAGTCCTCCAAGCTCATAGTAGTCATAAACAACCTTCTTTTCCCACTGCACCATGACTTTATATTCTTTACTGTACATTATTTTTGTTAAGTTACAAGACTTTTGTCTAAGCAAAGTCAGACCTTACTGTCCTAATTAAATAATAAAAAATCAAGGCATGATCATATTCTGTAATGGTAAAATAAGTGTAATCTAGAGGCCTTTTCCTTTCATATGCCACTTCTGATACCAAATGATCAACTAGAAGTCAAGTTATTATTTGTTGTTCCTAAAGCTTGGATAGACATCAAGACTTTTGTCAGGTAGTGTATATTTTAAGAAGGCCTGAGGGTGATTAAATTAACAACCTTGCCTATAAGGGGGATTTCACAGTGCATGTACATTGTATTCTCAGGTTTTGGGATTTTTTCCCCATTTAATTATACTGAATTTGTCAAGCCAACATTATGTGTTTCCAAGCTGGTGTCTGAGCTGCTGTGCTGTTCATCAACTACACTGCTGTACATCTGTCTGATGTATCTGTACTTTCTGCTTTTGTTAATTCTGTTTCTGTTTTCTCATCATGTCATGTTGTCTATGTTTTGTATGTGAACATGACAACCTGTACCCCTGCAGAAGGTAAAACTTAGCCTATAAATGCTCTCTTTAGCGCTATAATCTGTCTAATATTGCTGTTTTCTAGTAGCTACAAAAACACTAAGACGGAATGCATGTTAACAAGTGTGTGAGTGTGAGCGTGTGTGTGTCAGCATGTTGAGTCTGCTGCTTTCTGCAGTGCAGGACAGAATCTCATTGAACACTGCATTGATTCTGTAGGAAAACAGAACTGGCTTCAGCTCAAGAGCCCACACACCAAACAAACAAACTCTGCTGCTTAGATAGAATGAAATATCTGTTTAGGTCTAAATATTTTGACATATAGCTAGATTGATTGTTCTTTTAACTACATTAATGCTCTTAAAGGGACTGTTCACTCAGAAATGAAGACTCTGTCACTATTTACTCATACTGTACTTAGTTTATAGTTAGTAGTGAAACAGAAAACAATTAGCCTAAGGCCATGTCCACACTTAAATTGGTATTTTTATAAACAGACATTTTACACAGAGGCAGAATTCTGTCCAGCTTTGGAAAAATACACTATACGTTTGGCATGTTTGGTGTGAACCCAGTCATGTTGGCAAGGAAAGGAGAAAACAGCGCATACAGTGACGTCATGAAGCGAAAACACGAAGAGAAAATGTTCACCCTGGCTGGAGTTTTCAGAACGTTTTGGTTTCAGTCGCCTGATACTCAGTTATTGCGTAAACAGCAAAACAGCGTATAGAAAACAGTGTGGACAGGGCCTAAAAATAGTAGTGATTGTGGATAGCCATGTCAAACATCGAATAAAAATGCACATTTAAAAGCACTTGACAGGACTATTAAACTTTCCAAAGAGATGTACATTCATTAGTTAGTTTTCATTTGGCTTAGTCCCTTATTTATAAGGGGTCGCCACTGCAGAATGAACCACCAACTACAGTATACCAGCATGTAGTGCATCCAGAAAGTATCTGTGTATAGTGCTTCACTTTTTCCACATTTATTAATGTTACAGCCTTAATCCGAAATGGATTAAATTAATTTATTTCCTCAAAATTCTACACACAATATCCCATAATGACAATTTGAAAAAAGTTTTTTTTTTTAATTGTTTCAAATTTATTAAAAATAAAAAAGCTGAAAAATCACATGTGCATAAGTATTTACAGCCTTTGCCATGAAGCTCTAAATTGATCTCTGTACATTCTGTTTCCACTGATCATTCTTGAGATGTTTCAGCAGCTTAATTGGAGTTCACCTGTGGTAAATTCAGTTAATTATTTCAGCACATTATTTGAAAAGCTATACACCTGCCTATATAAGGTCCCAGGGTTGACAGTGCATGTCAAAGCACAAACCAAGCATGAAGACAAAGGAATTGCCTGTAGACCTCTGAGACAGGATTGTCTCGAAGCACAAGGATGGGGAAGGTTACAAAAAACTTTCTGCTGCTCTTAAAGTTCCAATGAGCACAGTGGCCCTCATCATCTGTAAGTGTAAGATGTTTGGAACCACCAGAACTCTACCTAGAGCTGGTCAGCCATCTAAGCTGAGTGATCGGGGGAGAAGGGCCTTAGTCAGGGAGGTGATCAATAGCAAGATGGTCACTCTGTCTGATCTCCAGAGAGGAGAACCTGTATAGTATCAGTAGATCAGTAGATCAGGTCTATATAGTAGAGTGGCCAGACAGAAGCCACTCCTTAGTAAAAGGCCCATAGCAGCCTGTCTGGAATTTGCTAAAAGGCATTGGATGGACTCTCAGATCATTAGAAACTAAATTCTCTGGTCTGATGAGACTAAAACTGAACTCTTTGGAGTGAATGCCAGGCGTTACGTTTGGAGAAAACCAGGCACCGCTCATCACCAGTCTAATACCATCCCTACAGTGAAGCATGGTGGTGGCAGCATCATGCTGTGGGGATGTTTTCAGCAGCAAGAACTGGAAGACTAGTCAAGATAGAGGGAAAGATGAATGCAGCAATGTACAGAGACATCCTGAATGAAAACTAGCGTCAGAATGCTCTTGACCTCAGATTGGGGCGACGGAACATCTTCCAGCAGGACAATGACCCAAAGCACATCGCCCAAATATCAATGGCATGTCTTCACAACAACTCAGTGAATGTTCTTGAGTGGTCCAGCCAGAGCCCAGACCTAAATCCTATTGAACATCTCTGGAGATCTCTGAAATGGCTGTACACCGTCACTTCCCCATTCAGCCTGATAGAGCTTGAGAGGTACTGCTAAAGTGGAGTGGACAAAAATTCCCAAGCTTGTGGCATGTTTTACGGAGTGGATGCTCTTCCAGCCACAACCCAGTACTGAGAAATACTCATACACTTACACATTCATGCACTCATGCACTATGGCCAATTTTGTTTACCCAATTGCCAACTGACCCAGCCGGGACTGAAACCAGTGACCTTCTTGCAGCGAGGCAACAGTGCTAGCCACTGAGCCACCGTGCCACAAAAAAGACGTGTAAATGCATCTTATTATAAATCTAGAAAGCTTTATTATCTACTACAAAAATGTTAGCTATGCTAATTTTAGACTAAATATTAACCAGCACATCCTCAGGTGCACATTAAAATCCTATAGATGCTGAGTTAGCTATTGATTTACCGTGATCTGATTCATTCTTAAAACACTGTACTATACACTTACTGTATACCATACACTTATTTATTTAAATCGCAGCATTTTAGTTTGATGCCAAACACAATGTTAGAATGTGAAACTCTGAAAAATGAGAGCATACAGGTTTAAAACATCTCAAAGGAGAATAAATAATGACAGAATTTTGACATTATTGGTGAACAAAGAAAAGCATACCAAAATAATAAGAAGAAGAATGTAAAAAGCACAGAGAAGACATTACAATACAGAGCTGGAGTTTGTTTGCTGTGGAAGGGCTTGATGTTTAAACTGTTTTTGTCCCTTAAGGACTACTATTTTGCTTAGTCTGCATGCTGCTTAGTACCAGCACTGTAGAGTCCTTCAGAATTCACACGATCAGTGTAAACGAGACTCAGGGGACATTATCAGAGTACATGGACCTTACTGTTCATTACTGTCCTGCTGTATAATGATTTGCTTGTTTTGATCTTCATAATTCTTTGCTTACTATGTGAATTTTATTGAATGGATATTACCAGTCAATGATTTATGATCGATGAGACACAATTAAATGCATCGTAAAGCATTCTATGAACACACAACTTTGACATTAGATCAGTACATCTGTTGTGTGTTTTATTTTAATGAAAGTAAATAATAAAGTTAATTGTATTACTATTTTATGAATTTAATACGTCATGTTAATCAATAGTTTACTGTGAATTTCTAATGTCTTAATGTCAATCTTTCTTTTCTTCTTTAAACAACTCTTCTTAGTTGTTTTAAAGTCAGTGCTTTTTGTGGCTTTATTGCTTTAGTAGAATGTGGTTGTCACTACTGTAAAGAATTACATGTTTAGAACAGGATTAAGTGGTCAGAATAGGAGTGAGGACTAAAATTAGATGTAGCTTCGCTAATATGTATATTTCTGTAAAATGACATTAGGTTTAATTAATTAGCTTTCTTTTCTAAGATCTTTGCATTTCTTAAGCCCAAAGTATTCATCCGTTTTTATTTGAATGCATGCTGTGTCGTCAGAACAGAATGCACATTTTTCCCAAAAATGTGCATGCAGTTAGTTATTATTGGCATTATCATGTTAAAAGGTCCACTCATGTAATGCTGGGTTTTCACAGCAATGATTTTTTGTTTGTTTTAGTGATTGAGTTTTTATTGCCAAAAGTGGGTTTTAATGCAATAGAAGAACCATTTTGCTTCTTCGATTCATCTTTTATGAGATGATGTAAGTGTTAGAAGGTCCAAACAAGTTATTGGTTAAACATATTCAGTTAAAGACAAAATTATCCCATCCCTCTGTTGAAATTTGTATTATTTTTCAAACATTTCTCAATTCAGATGTTTAACAGTGCAAGGGAAATGGTGACACTTTAGAAAACACTGTAGACCATTATTTAATGTGAGTTAATGTATTTTTAACATTACCTAAGTATGAATAATCTTGTAAAACATTTATTTATCAATGCTAGGCCCAAACGATATCTGCACGTGCAGAAAATCCGCAGATTTCTAGCCCATCATCGAGTCTATTTACTTGTGTAAATGTGTGTAAATTTATATTTATTGCATTTTTAAATTAATTTCAGTAATATTATTAACCAATATGATCACGTTCACATGATTTATTTACAATACAGTTTGTAAAGTAATATTTTCTGTCTTTTGGTAGATATATTATTGACCTTATTCTTCACTGAGAAAGTGTGCTCATTTTTGCGATTGTTTTAGAATTTCCGATTCAGTCGCTAATGGGAGAAATGACTAGGAAAAATAAATGGCAGAAAATGGTCAAAATACTTGCTCTACAAACAAGTGTTTGCATGACTATACAGACAAAATAGAATAACATAATAAGCAAATTTCAGTTTACAACATTAAGCAGCAAAACAAGCTGTTTTTAACGTCTAAAAATGAATGGAAGTGAACGAGACCGGAAGTCTTGAGACAAAAAGATTCCATCGACTGCGCCCGCTCATATGCAGAAAATAAGGGGAATATGAGGGACTTGCTTTATTTACCAATTGAGTGGATCTAATTGGATTTGCATTGTAAACATTAAAGTAAAAAATGTATTATGTTTTATTTCATATATTAAGTTTTTAGTAATGATACTCCCAAAATCATTCTGCATAAATCTGCAGATTTTTTACAAAATTCTGCACAGAAATAGCTAAAAATATCTGCAGATTCTGTCTGGCCCTAATCATAGCTTAACATTACTTAATGCATTATTTAAATACAAAGCTGTGCTTGTTAACATGATATAATGCACCATGCATTAATATGAACTAATGTTATTTAACTTAATAACTAAAATAATATTTAACTTAACATTAACAAATAAGAATTGTATTAAATGTATTACCAATAGTTTGTTTATGTTAGTAAATACATTCCTTATTTTAAAGTGTTATCAGGAAAAATAATGTATTTAATTTTCTTATTTCTTTTAGTTTGCATGGAATTAAAGATTTTTTTTTTAATTGAAGGTGCATATTATTAGCCATTTTATTTTGAGGGGTCTGTGTGTTTAATTTAAGTTTACATTGCATGCCAGCTAATTCTCATTAGATTATAAGTAGACTGTTAGGTCGGGGTTAGGGTTATGTGTTGAAGTACTAAAAATGTTCATAAGTTGACATGTAATTGAAAAGTTTCTTATATTCAGTTAAATGTCAGTTAAATGTCAGTATCAACAGATATTAAGCAGACAGTCTAATACTCAAATTGACCATTAAAATAAAGTGTTACCAAATAACTAGTAAAATATACATCCTCTTCAATGTCAAATTCAAAAGAAATTGTTATTATAAATGTGTTATTAAAATTATTAAGTTTTTAACAATCTCTCCATTCATCTTCACATGGCAAATATTTGAAAAAGAATTACAATTTCACAACAGGACTAATAATTGTGTCTTTACGTACATACTACATATGCCGGAAAAATGTTTCATTGGACTTCTAGAAAAAAAATTGAGGCAAATAGTTGCAAATTTATAATAAATACATTTATATGGGCTGCATTTAAACAAATTTCCTTTAGTAATGTTCAGCTTAATAGATTTGTTTAACTTCAACCAATATAAAATGTTTGCAACCACTTACTTTAAATAAAATTAGTAAATCCAATGATTTTTTTTTCAGTGTACAGTAAACAGAATAGAAAACTAGAATATAACGGGAACATTTATCTGCAGCTTTGTCTTAAATGATCACATTGACATTAATAATTATAATAATAATAATAATAATAATAATAATAATAATAATAACTTTTGAATATAACAGGAGAATACACTTGACTAGGATACATCTTTTTAAAATGTATTCCTGTTTAGTCATGCATGCCTTCAAATAGAAATATTTGCTGTGCTGTGCATTTTACCGTTTATGCACACACCAATTAATTCATCTTCTTGTCGGCTTAGTCCCTTTATTAATCAAGGGTCACCACAGCGGAATGAACCGCCAACTTTTCCAATATATGTTTTACGCAGCGGATGACCTTCCAGCCACAACCCAACACTGGGAAAGCACACAAACACACTCATAAAAAACCAAGTATACTTTGGGCTTAAGTAAAAAAAAGTGCATCTAGTAAGTCAAGGGGTCACCAATCTCTGTCCTGGAGGGCCAGTGTTCTTGCAAAGTTTAGCTTCAACTTGCCTTAAGCCCTTAACACGTCAGGCTGGAAGTTTCAATTATACCAAGTGATTAACTAGCTCAGGTATGTTTAATTAGGGCTGGAACTAAACTCTGCATGACACTGGCCCTCCAGGAACAAGTATGGTGACCCCTGTAGTAAATAATAGTATCTGCCCAACTAGTGGCTTCATATGGCTTGTGTTAATTCTGTTATGGCTGTAATTTCCAGTTTGACCTTCTGGTGGAGCTGTTCCATGATGAAGCGAAAGCTACAAGTCCCACCGGTGCTGCTCCTGGCCCTGGAGGACGCACTCGCCTCAGTGTCAAACCAGACAAGGGCAAATCCAGTCAAGCCAGTAAAGAACACAAGAAGACAGTCGGACTGCAGGTGCAAAGACTCTTTCGGCTTGTGCTGAATATCTATATAAGTTGTATTTTATTGAGCAGTGGCTTCATTTCTCTTTCTCTCTCATTTTCTCTGCAGTTCCGGAACTCTCTGCAGCTGCTGATGGAGACACTGAATGCCACTACACCTCATTATGTTCGCTGCATTAAACCCAACGATTACAAATACGCCTTCACGTATGTTCTTTTGCTCTTTTTTTCCCATAAAGATTTGTAGTTTTTTGGGGGAGGGTTTTAAGCGTATGCCTGCTTATGTATGGTACAAAACAGAGTATACAGTACACAGAATTGTTGTAAATGAATTAAATTAAGAATTATTTAGAAATAAAGAAGATTTGTGGCTGCAAAAAAGGGAAGTCATTCATTTTAAGAGAGTTTGTTTTAAGATAGTCCTCTAACAGCGACCACTGCTGACACGATATACTGAAAGGTGGAATGAATCTGACTATGGTTAATGTATGAAATATATATATATATTGTTTTTTTTTTGTTATAAAATCATTGTTAATTTCATTAGGCAATCTTCATTTGGGGCCTTTATACTGGTAAAAGCCTCTTAAACGTAGTAAATATTTTAATATGTAATTAGTTTTTAAGTTTGTTTGTTTTATTTAAAAAACATGGCATAATTTGCTTCTGTTTATTTATTTTGCTGTGAAAATACACACAAAAAAATTGTGTGTTGTTTTCGAGAGCTGTACTAATAAAAAGTCTCCTTAACATAGCAAATATTA
>CAIGQQ010037491.1:1929995-1966179 GCA_903798035.1 Danio albolineatus | reverse complement strand
ATCATTTTCAATGTTATTAATAATGAGAAATTATTCTTGAGCACTGAAATAGCTCTTTTGAATGATTTCTGAAGGATCGAATGACACTGAAGATGCTTAAATTCAATTGTATGTTATGCTTAAGTTGGAAAGTTTAATAATATTTCACGAAATTACAGATTATAGAGTAAATTAAATTGTTTTTGGTCAGTTAATCAAGTCCTGGTGAGCATTACAGATTTCTTTCAGGCGCATTAAAAAGCATCCCAAACGTTTGAACTTTACTGCAGATTCCACATTAAGATGAATTGTTTTCCAAGGTTTTTTGTACTTGTTTTGATTTAAAGTTTCTAATTTCAGTTGTCCAATTTAATTTAATGTGACAAAATCTATGCATATATTATTAGCAAGGCATTTTCATCTTATGATAGCAAACTAAACAAGTCATTTGAAGTTAAATACAAAATTGTAAATCAGTTAACAAAACAACTTACAGACTAACACCGGCTCTTCAGACTAACACCGACACAAACACATGGAGCCATGGTATTAGTTTGTTTCTTTTAATAACAGCAGTAACTAACTGAACAATTATTTAAATTGTACAACTGTACAAGCTAAAAGTTAACATTTTTTTTATTTACAAACTTACATTGTATTGTGCTCAAAATGCAATTATTAACAAGCATTGCATGTTGAAAAAACATAAAGAATAAACATAATTGTTCCACTACTAATATATGTTATTTATTTTACCTTTTTTTCTTTTTTTTTTTCTTTAACTCTGCTGTTGTCTTATAAACCGCTTGCCCTTTGGGTCGTAAATGACCCGCCATCACTAAACCTCTAAAATAAAGCAGCTAAATGTCATTTCAATCTTCAAACCTATATGCAGTATGACCACCAAACAAACTTCAAAATAAGTTGTTTTTTACTGCTGTTAAAATGGGTCAGTTTTGACCCGTAAGTCAACAGGAGGGATAAACAAAAATAGGAATTCAGTCTGATTCTGACGTCCTTCACACACACACACGCACACACACACACACACACACACACACACACACACACACACACACACATGCGCACACACACACACACACACAGAAATAAAAGGCTTCATTGGATTTAGTCCATTTGTTTAAGGCAAGTGGTTGCAAACAATTTATATGGGTTGGATTTAAACAAACAACTTAAATTGAGTAATGTTCAACCTAATTTGTTTGTTTAAATTCAGCTCATATACAGTGCTCAGCATAATTGAGTTCACCCCGTTTTGAAAATGAATATTTGTATCCATTCTCAGTGAATATAGGCAATGTATTTTAGTGCATTTAAACAAAACAGATTTATTTAACAGATGTATTTATTAAAATAATATGTTAGTCACCAAACATATTTTGTCACGGTGACGCAGTGGGTAGCACAATCACCCCACAGCAAAAAGGTTTCTGGTTCGAGCCCCGGCTGGGTCAGTTGGCATTTCTGTGTGGAGTTTGCATGTTCTCCTCGTGTTTGCTCCCGGGTGCTCAGGTTGCCCCCACAGTCCAAAGGCAAGCGCTATAGGTGAATTGAATTAACTAAATTGGCCGTAGTGTATGAGTGTGAATGCAAGAGTGTATGGGTGTTTCCCAATGATGGGTTGCGCCTGGAAGGGCATCTGCTGTGTAAAAGATATGCTGGATAAGTTGGCAGCTCATTCCGCTGTGGCGACCCCTGATTAATAAAGGGACAAAAAGGCGAAAAAAAATGAATGAATAATTGAACCATATATAGAAATTGAAAGATAATACAAATAAATTCACGCAACATGTTGCAAAAACAAATTACAACCTACAAAATTTCAACTAAATTTTTTCTTTTCTTGATTTTTCCTCTTTTTAAATTTTGTTTTTAATATTTTTCTATAACATATAAATTTGAATGTACTATTTTGGACCATTATCGTAAGTGATTTTGTCAGATTAGCTCCGGATTTGGCTTCAGTACTGACTAATCTAATGTATGTGCGCAAATATAATATTGTATAGCTTCCTATTAAAAATATGAATTCAAAAGATGAAAAGAGGAGTGTACTCATGTATGCTGAGCACTGTTTGCATCTACGCTCAAAAAAGGCTGCTTGTTCAAACTACTCATTTAAAATAGCTGAAACAAAACAATTCTGAAGATTTTAGGGGGAAACTTCATTGTTTTATGTCCAATCTACTTAAATTAGTTACGATAACTTGAATCTGGATTTGTGTGCACTTTGTACAGTGTAATGTAGTAAATCCAATGAATCATTCTTTTCAGTGCATTCTAGTTGCTAGTTTGCAGTTTAGAAGTTTATTTTGCCGTCTATAAAGAGGATGAAGTAACAGTGTTGTGGTGACCTCATGTGTTTGGTCATGTGATCTCACTGGGGAGCAGGTTGTTCCAGTGTAGGGACTGTCCCACTGACAGACCACAGCAGCTGAAGCTGTATTATTACTCTTACTTGTCTCCCTCTCCTCTATTTTCCTTCCATCTGAGCTCTGTTGATCAGCAGCGGATTACCCAGGCAGGATGTGTAATATCTGCAAATTAAAAAGACAGAAGGTGTGAAAGAGAAAAAGAGAAAATTCCACTCAACTATTAATGGACTGATTACTTGTCTATTTTGTTATGATTTCTGATTATTCTCTTTTATTCATCACCTGTTGTTGTGTGCTTGTTTGTTTTTTTTAGCTGCTGCGTGAGCACAAGGCTGTCATTATTCAGAAGATGGTGCGTGGCTGGCTGGCTCGGCAGTGGTTCAAGCGCTCGCTCAAAGCCATCGTTTACCTGCAGTGCTGCATCCGGCGTATGCGAGCCAAGCGAGAACTCAAGAAGCTCAAGATCGAGGCGCGCTCCGTCGAACACTTCAAGAAGCTCAACATCGGCATGGAGAACAAGATCATGCAGCTGCAGCGCAGGATAGACGATCAGGTAAGACACTGGGATGCTGAGACGCATTATGAAGCGCAGGCGCGTTCCTGCGAGTGCTGGAAATCCCTGACAATGCTTGAATTTTAATGTAGTGGAGATTTTAAGGTTTGAAAAGTGTGTAGATTTTGGATAAAGTGCTTTTAAGTGTAATTGTGTTGCTTTCATAATAATTTATTTGACTAAATAGGTTATAATGAATAATGAAAACTATTTAAATAAATAAATAAATAAATAAATAAATAAATATACTGTACATATATTTAGTTATTTTATTACTGTTTTTATTTAAAATAATTATATAAAAAATATAAAATTGAAATATAATATAAAAAATACATTTTATTTTTGTGCACATTGTACAGTACCTGTATTATGATCATTTGTTTGCGTCTCTTTGGTGCCCGTTGCTTAATGCATGGAGATTACTGCTTTAATACATGAAATTAATATAAATATAAATTTAACATGATAGATTACTTTATTTGTGATGCGATTAATTTTTATTTAAGATCGTGAAGAACAATATGTGAATGTTGGGTTTGGGGCAAACATGCCATCTTTAATTTTTCTTAAAATATTCTATAGTATATTATTGAATTCTACACTGAAAAAAGAAAATCTTCTAAAGATTTACTTAATAAAATCTTTGTAACAATTTGCACAATTTAAGTAAATTGTACTGTCTTATATCAAGTACAATTATATAAAAGTCATATAAAATTAGACTTCATGTATAACCTGTCCTCAGGTCTTTACACTGGCTCCCAGTTACATTCAAAACAAATTTTAAAGTATTACTACTTGTCTATAAATCACTAAATGGCCTAGGACATCAATAAATTACAGATATGCTCTCCAAATACAAACTTAATAGATCACTCAAATCTTTAGGATCATATAAACTAAAGATTCCAAGAGTTCAGTCAAAGCAGGGTGAATCTGCCTTCAGCTACTACTGCAATCAGCTTCCAGAAATGGTCAGATGTGCTCCAACACATCTGTTTAGCTGTGCCTTTACTGACTAACCACTGTACTGCATCCGACAGATTGCTAAGACTCCTAAATAAATGAAGTAAAAGTGAATTGTTTATCATTCATTTGAAATAAATATGGGTCTATATTTATTTAAAACAATCAAGTAATGTCAAGGTCTTTTTTAGCAGTTTTATTGATTATGATGAAATTAATTTGTGTATGAATATTTTTTTTTAGAGTGTTCAGAATAAATTAATCATTCATTTCAAAACACAATCAATCAATCATACCGTCAGTCTTAAAAACATGTTTCTGTGTTGTTGGTTGTATCATATAATATGCCATAGTGACGTTATGGAGCTCATACTGTAGGACAAAATCAAATACTCAGAAGCCCAAACTGAGCACACTTTTAGATTTGCTACAAAACGTCATTTTAGATTTCCTGGTGACATTACTTGAGAAGTTAATATTTCAATGCTTAGTTTAATAAACAAAGCTGTTGTTGTAATTGTGAGGGGAAAAACATAATGATAAGGTACAGTAATGATGAAAATAACTAAAGTTTATTATAGCAAATGCTCACAATTCAATACGATTTTTATTTAAAAAGCATGCACGGCTAGCAAAGAAGACCTTCAAATAATAGTAGACATTTTGGAATATGGAAATCACTTTAAAGGAATCATGTCTATGTCTATGTCTATGTGTCTATGTAAAAATGTCTATGTCATCCTACTGTATACATATTAAGTATACATGAAATCATATTAGAGTTATACAGTAGGTACTACTTAAATATGGACATTACCGCCGTGCCTTTTACCGCCGCCACGGGAGAATGTATTTTAAGGTATGACCGCAGTTTGCGACTTTGCCGCCAGGGGGGACAAGGGCATGGGATGCCAACGGACCGAAATATACAGTAGTTGTAAATGCCTTCTACTTCTGAAGATGAAATAATAGGACAAAACACTATAATTGCTTCATTAATCATTAAAAAGTTGTTAACAGCTTTATTATTATTGTAAATGTGTTAAATGAAATGAAGATTCATTTTGGAAAAAGTAAAATTAAAGAAATAAAAGACCACTAAAATAAACGACAACTGAAATGAAAGTAGGTACAAACATACATACAAATAGGCCCAAATAAATAAATATATAAAGCAGTGTTTTAGCCTAAAAATAGAGAAATGAGGAGAGAATGAACATGCGGCTAACTTTGCATGCGGATATGCCAATTTAACTTCATAACCACCACTAATAGCAAAAGGGAACCTATTTTGAGTGCAAATATTTGTTGGTCAAATATTTGTTACCTAGCCTATAATAAATAATAATTATTGATAAAGCAAGTTATACTGCGATCAGGGCACACGCTCCATTGGCTCGATAACCTCAATATTATTTTGTGCTGTGCTGCGGTTTTCATATCTTGTGTGCATGATGGTCAAACAAACCATGATGGTCAAACAAATCAAAACGTTCTTTTCACCCCAACGCAATATAATATAAAGGCTCAACAACTTAATTCTAATATTTGCTTAATTCTTGCAGCCTAGGGCTATACTTCTCACCATGGATTGTATCTTTTCTATAGTGTACAATCATATTGGTAAGAAAACTAAAACAAACCAACAAAATTATAACTTAATTGAACACACCCTTTCACATAAGGTACAGTACACTTTTAGTGTCCTCCTCTTGTGGAAAGGCAAAGCTGAAAATCTATGGTTAAAGCGCCACCCAGCGGCCAAAAGCTGTTGGCGCACTTCATATCGCCGCCGCGGCAGCACCATTGGCGGTAAAACGGACGTTTTGAACTAGAGACATCTGTATGTTAATTTTACAAGGTTAAATGCGATTTAATTGATGTTCTGTTTTGTTTTCTATCTAGAACAAGGAGAACCGTTCCATGAGCGAGCGTTTAAATACTCTAGAGACCAGTCATGCTGTCGAGTCAGAGCGCATGCGCGCGGAAGTGACGCGTCTGCGAGGAGCAGAGGAGGACGCCAAAAACAACGCCAACAAAGTCACATCTCTTCTGGAAGAGCTGGAGCGACTGCGCAAAGACCTGCAGAACACACAGAAGGAGAAGAAAGCCATCGAGGACTGGGCTCAGACTTACCAGGACGAGATGGAAAAGGTAAAGCTACAGTTCATGTGTGTAACTGATCTGTGAAGTGCCAAATTTTGCTAAATATTGTACAAATGTAGGTTGTAGTCTAATACTAATTTCTGTTTGTGATAATTCAGTTCATCATTTGTTAAGCACAAATAATTCATAGCAGATTCAGAGTTCCACATGAGGTGATTATCAATTAGCAAATAATGTCAATATTACAAACATAAACATTAGGTGAGCAGGTTACATTGTAACCTTGTTTCCTAATAACACGCTACTTGACGAGATTAACAGTGATAAGCAATTTAGCTGTTTGCATCGGACGAAACATGACTTTAAATACAGCCATTCAGAAGCACAGAATAGTGCATTTACTGCACTCCAACAAAATGGTAAGGTTTATAATCTAATTAATACATATTAAACCTCTTTAACATTATTAAATGTACACGCTGAATCACTGATATGCGTTGGCTTGCACTGAATCATAGTTCTAAAGTTCAATTTTAACCGGTTTATTTTATTTTTAAGATCTGAGGTAAACTATATGCTGCTGCTTTCAGTAGTATGGTAATAAAAGTCATGTGAAATAGCATTTAAACTCATTTAACACAGAATAAAGCACATGAGGTGTACCTGAGTTGATTATTGTCATAGCTTTCAGTGGTTCAGCTGCAAGAAATAAGCGCTTTTTCGAAAATATAAATTAGATTGAACAAAAACTCTTTTTAATATGGAAAATATTACTTCTATTGCATGCTGTTGCTTTTATTTAGAACACGACTTAAATTTAGACTTGACAGTCAGGCACACTTCTGTTGGTTTCGTCAATCTGGCAACCTGCGTTTATGTGTGTTTTAAACCAGGAGTGCAATACCTAGTTCCACCACTGGATGTCAATCTTGCATAATGCACCTTTAAGGGTGTTGATTAAATAGTTTTGTATTTTTTATGCAAATTCGGTACAATAAAAAATATATACTACACAAATAGATATGTGTGTGATATTAGGGTGGTCTTAAATGTAATAGTGTAATGTGATATGTAATGTAATATGTCTTATAAACCAATAGATACCCTGACACTGCAAAGTTTCAGTAGGGAAGTCTTTGTATAAATGTAGGATTCACTCTCAAAACTCCAGTTGATATAGTGATAATCATAGCAACGAAGAGCCGGGTGATTCGCTTAAACAAATCAGTTTATTTGCAGCATTCATTTAAATATTCTGAAGCTGAATCTAAACTCATTTATTAATAAGTTGTTTTGAATGGCTCATATCAGTCAAATGATTCATAAAACTGACATACTGTATGAGAAGCTAGCTTTCAAAAAATTATTTTACATATATAGATTCACACCATTTATTAAAATATGAACTTATTATTAGCATTAGGTTATTAGCATTTATAAAGTATGATCTTATTTTACATCATTTTACAATCCTACCCAATACCTGAACTTAATACTACCTTACTAATTATTAATAAGTAGTTAATTAGTAATTTATTGAGCTACAAGACTTAGTGAATTGTTTGTTAATAGTGTTTAAATAACAATTCACAACATTTACTACTGCCTTATTGTATGAGTGTTATTAGGATATGAACTGTTTATTAGCACTTATAAAACATGGTCTTATTTTACATTACTTATCCTACCTAATACCAGTTCCCACATACTGAGTAGTAAGTAGCTAATTAGTAGTTTATTGAGCTAAAAGTCTTAGCTAGTAGCTTGTTGATAGCATGAATTTAATGTGAGAGAAAAAAAAAACATTTCAGTGGTATTTTTGGGTGTAACTTATACTCTATCTAACTGCTTTTACAGAAGAGTTGCTTGACTGTAGCATAACTACTTTAACTTGTTAGTAGCTCTTGTAGCCGTAGTAGTCCCCAACAATGTTGATACAAATCCATTTGTTTAAACAAAATTTGTCAATTGTAGTCCCTTAGCATATCCCCCAAAAAAGTTAGATTATTCCCACAGGAACCAAGGTCACCCACTCCCCTGGTATTAGACAATCCTTATAGATTCTAGAGGCCTCTAAAGACACAGATATACTCTGTGTATTTTCATATTCAGGGTTTAATGAGACCTGGGAGCAGAGGAGAGCTGTGCATCCACTCAGGTGAGAGAGAGAGACAGAAACTAGCACTTAAAACAGAAAAAGTATGTGTTAGTTCTTAGGGTGTTAGAGGACTAGAACAACTACTAGAAATGGACTAGAACGAGGACTGGAATGCAGTACTGCATGTGTGTTGAGTAACTAAACATTACTCCGTGGTTATGTCAATGTTGACAAACTACAAAACTACAACTTACTACTTACTATATATATATATATATATATTAAAATATGACATGTTGACTGATTGTGTGATATTTGTGACAGATGATCTCAGAGCTAAAAGAGCAAAACCAGCTGCTGAAGACCGAGAAAAACGACCTGAACCAACTGATCCAGGAACAGAGCCAGCAGTGGACAGGTAAATACATTAATAAATATTGCCCATTCTCATAGTGAATAATAGCTTAATTTATAAGCACAACAATTCTAAATGTATCTATAAAGATGGAACAAAATGCATTACGTGTAATAATGACAGTCATTGCTTCATTTATTCTAGTGTCGTTAATACTTGCTAGTGCTGCATTTCATTTTTCAATATACATGATCATAATGCGGGCGCCACGGTGGCATAGTGAGTAGCACGTTCGCCTCACAGCAAGAAGGTCACTGGTTCGAGCCTCGGCTGGGTCAGTTGGCATTTCTGTGTGGAGTATGGATGTTCTCCACGTGGTTGCGTGGGTTTCCTCCGGGTGCTCCGGTTTCCCCCACAAGTCCAAAGACATGTGGTAAAGGTGAATTGGGTTGGCTAAATTGTCCGTAGTGTATGAGTGTGAATGAGTGTGTACGGATGTTTCCCAGAGATGGGTTGCAGCTGGAAGAGCATCCGCTGCGTAAAACAAATGCTGGATAAGTTGGATAATGCTAGATTAATAAAGGGACTAAGCCGAAAAGAAAATGAATGAATGATCATAATGCAGTATACACCAGGGGTTCTCAAACTCTAGTGTCTTGCAGATTTTAGCTCCGGCTTGCCTTAACACACCTGCAAGACTGATTCTAGAAAGCCTTGTTAGTGCTTGATTAGCTAGTCCAGGTGTGTCTGATTGGGGTTGGAACTAAACTTTGCAGGACACTGGCACTCCAGGGCCGAGTTTGAGAGCTCCTGGTATACTGTACACTGATTTATAGCTTTAAATTAGTCAGCCATGATTGCATTCATAAAGATGCAGTCTGCAAACAAAGACCCATTAGTAGTCGGTTAACATATTTTCTTCTGTCAAATGATTGGTTTCATATTGTATATAAGAGTCCTGTTGTCTTAGAAATACTTATTGTGAGTCGTAATTAAGGCCAGACAGAATCTGCAGACATTTTTTGCTGTTTCTGCGCAGAACTTTGCTAATTCCTAACTAAGACCTTAATATATGAAATAAAAAGTAATACCTTTTTAACTTTTATTTAATGTTCCAAAAATCCAATAAGATACACTTTATTTGGTAAACAAAGCAAGTCTCTCATATAAAATCTCTACTAAGCGACAGAAAATATTACTCTACTAACTGTATTGTAAATAAATCGAACAAATATTTTCATATTACTCAATAATATTACTGAAATTAATTTAAAAACTGAATAAATATACATTTACATACATTTACACAAGTAAATAAACAGAATCAATGATGGGCTAAAAATCTGCAGAATTCTGCACGCACAGATTCCGTGTGGGCCTAGCCATAATATAGTTACTGTACTAACCTGTATAAATAGGTCAGGTGGCTTTAAGCAAAGTGAAAACAATGCAAATGTTCAGGAATTGTCAGAAGTATTGATGTGTATTTTACCAAGTGTAGATTGACTTGACTGTGAATAGACACTGAAGTGTTAAACAGAAACGTATTTTCAGCTTCTAAACGTACCGGTGTTAAGTAGAATAAATGAAATGCATCACTAATTGGTATTAATGACACTAATATAAGTTTAGATATACTGCAACTTTCACTGTAGTACATTTTAGGTGTAGCTGTGTCTTTATAGATACATTTAGGCTTCATTATAAATAATAAATTAACAAAGTTACAATTCATTTTGAGCATGGGCTTCATACAAAGTGTTACCGAAGTTGTTTGTTTGTTTTTTGAAAAATTTTTAAAGGTCCCTTGAAATTAAAATGAAGTTTTTTAGATGTTAGTATTAGTATTGTTTGTTTTTTATGATGTCTATAGGCTAGTGTGCTCCAGTGTTGCATTTAGAAGATATAAAACTCATATCAACATGTGTAAAGCTTGTAGTTTTTCACTTCGGATCAACGATTTTATTTACGTCAACCCGTACTATAGTTTCTCATCGTCATCACCAATCAAATGCTCTCTAGTGTCTGACATGTCCCGCCCTCTGCAAGACGCTTCTTGTTTGCTTTTCTTTTGATCCACTTGAGCTCAAACACTCTCACTGTCAGAGCTGTGATAAAACAAAACACTATTGGCTATTGGGGAGGAGCTACACTATGTCCCACCCTCTCTTCATATTCCGGTTGAGATTATGTCAAACATCGAATAAAAATGCACATTTCAAAGCACTTCACGGGACCTTTAACTACAATCTTGATGATGGGCAGAAACTTTATGTACAGTATATTACAATGTTAATAATTTGTGATAATTTCATAATAGTTACATTGGTTCTCTGGAATACTTGAATCTGGTTGGTCAATTGCAGTATTTCAATGAGTTTACAGTAAATACACTCAAATTATTTTGCCTCTTGTTCAAGCTACTTGTTTAAAATGAGCCCAGTCAATCAAATTCTTGAGTTTTTGGGGGACAACTTAATTGTTTTGTTCAATCCACTTAATTTTGTAAAAACAGTTAAGTTAATTTAATCGATATGTGTTGGGAAAACATTAAGGAACTGCATGGAACCCACATTTTTTTTTATTATTATTTGAGTAGTACTTTGATCAAACGAGGGGGGAAAATTAGTGGCTCCATAGCTAAAATAAACTGATGAAAGTACATATTCATTCAATTTCCATCAGCTTAGTCTCTGATTTATCAGAGGTCACCACAGCAGAACAAACCACCAACTATGGTTTTAACCACATGTGTAATTGTAATTGTCTGCAAGGACAATATAAGACAGACAAGTTCGACGGTTAGAGGTGATTGTTTAGTTAAACTTAAGAGAACTGCTTTTGGACAGTTTTTTTCAGTCAGAGCCGCAGAAAGATGGAATAAAATACCAATTCATATCAGAGAGAGTACCACTTTTAATCATTTTCAAACTCTTCTTAAAATTTGGCTTAAACAAAATCAAATATGCAGCCACTGATTTTATTTGATTTTATTGACAATAATGTATTGTATGTATTGTCCTGTAAGTGTACGTACTACAGATGTAAATTAACTTTATAGCTAACTCTGGCACAACATGTCATGTTGTACATTGTCCCTGGATGAATGAATGAATGAATGAATGAGTGAATGAATAAATAAACAAACAAACAAACCAGCAAATGCCTTTCCCGCTGCAACCCAGTGCTGGGAAACGTAAATAATTTGTAGCAAATAATAAAACACAGTCTGACACTCATTCAATCACGCTATTCCTAGTCTACAGTAGGATCTTAAACAGAAAAGCAGATCTAAGTCCTTTATAAACAGTGTCTGTCATTTCTTGATGTGTTTTTCTAATGTCATAATTGTCCCTGTCCTATTATAGTGTCAAATGGGTTTTGTAATTCAATACAGGTTCAATGTTTTACTAATAACATGCATCTGTGTGTATGTGTTTGTGTGTGTGTGTATGTGTGTGTGTGTGTTATAGACAAAATGCAGAGGGCTCTGAAAGAGGAAACCCAGCAGTTAGAAAACGATTTAAACGAGGAACGATCTCGCTACCAAAATCTCCTCTCCGAACACCTCCGACTAGAGGAGAAATACGACGATTTGAAAGAAGAGATCACGCTCGCTGTGGTGAGTACACACAAAACCTGTTGGTGAGGTCGTCTGAAATACTACTCAGCTAGTTAGTCAAAAGTATACACCATTAATAAACACTTTAATATTTCCCATAACGACACATTTGTTTTTCAGCAGCAGTTTTTCAGGCTAGGGATAGTTCACCCAGAAATGAACATTTACAGTTAATTTTCTCACCCTCAGATCATTGAAGGTGAAGGTGACTCATTTTTTTCTTCAGTAGAACATTGAAGAAGAGTTTTTGCTATCCGTGTTTCAGGCTACATTGACACTGCATGGTTCTGGTGACCCAATTCTGATTTTTCTTTTTTTGGCACAGATGGGATATGGCCCATGTACATGTAAACTAGAAAACAAATCACATGGATTCCGATTTACACAAATTAGATTCAGGCCTTGTTCCTATGTGAAAATTCATCCAAGATGAATGGGATCCGTGCCCTCGTGTTGGCAGCGTAAGCAAATAGATCGGATTTTCACCTGTCAATGTGAGTCGCGTGTCATTAAAAACTCATCGTCATTAAAATGATGTCATCTTTGATACTTTTATTTCGGAACAGGCTTCAGAGTCTGAGTGCAAGCACAACATCCACCACGTAAACAATATAAATAAACTACACTCACCGGCCACTTTATTAGGTACACCTGTCCAACTGCTCGTTAATGCAAAATTCTAATCAGTCAATCACATGGCAGCGACTCAATGCATTTAGGCATGTAGACATGGTCAAGACAATCTGCTGCAGTTCAAACCGATCATCAGAATGGGAAAGAAAGGTTATTTAAGTGACCTTGAATGTGGCATGGTTGTTGGTGCCAGACGGGCTGGTCTGATTATTTCAGAAAGTGCTGATCTACTGGGATTTTCACACACAACCATCTCTAGGGTTAACAGAGAATGGTCTGAAGAATAAGAAAATATCCAGTGAGCGGCTGTTCTGTCGGTGCAAATGTAAATCAACAACGTGAAAGCATGGATCCATCCTATCTTGTATCAACAGTTCAGGCTGCTGGTGGTGGTGTAATGGTGTGGGGGATTTTCTTGGCACACTTGGGCCCATACTGTGCTGATGACAAAATTGGTTAAAAGTCTGCATGAACCAGAAACTGCAACCTTTTTTGGGGTATTATGATGGAATATTAAATGATTTGGCTTGTCTTTTTGTTCTGTGAGCTGATTGGATGTAGTAAAGTAGGCATTTTATTCAGAAAGATCAGGAAATGGGTTTCAGGAGAGATATTATAACCTAACAGACACCTCCTCAGCACCATTTCTGATAGTTGTCATAACTCTGTCAAAACTGACTGTTGGAGGGGCGTGGTTAAGTATGTTAGCCACGCCCAATACCTCAGAGAGATGTAATCTGAGAATTTAACTGAAAACAAACAGGAAGTGCTTTTCCAGACAAGCATTTTTTATTTCATTATGACCTGCACAGATGAATTGTTCACCACTAAACTAGCAATGTGAGATAACAAAGTCAGTATGGTTAGTTTCTAATTCATGTGTACTTTAAATGCCTTTCCATTCTCTAATGGGGCTTTTCTTTCTTCTAGAATGTTCCAAAACCTGGTCACCGGCGCACAGACTCCACACACAGCAGCAACGAATCAGAATGTACCTACAACTCAGAGTTCGCAGAGTCCGAGGAGGGATCCCGCGTGGGGGAGGTCAGAGCAGAATGTTTAAAGACATCCATATCATTACACAAATTTATGATAGCTGTCAGTGAATTGGCCTAATATGAAGTTTGAAAAGGCAGCACGGTGGCCCAGTGGTTAGCACTGTTTCATCACAGTAAGAAGGTCGCTGATTTGAGTCAGTTGGGCCAGTTGGCATTTCTGCGGGGAGTTTGCATGTGGAGTTTGCTTGAGTTTCGTCCGGGTGCTCCAGTTTCCCCCACAGTCCAAAGACATGCGCTTTAGGTGAATTGAATAAACTAAACTGGCCGTAGTATGTGTATGTGAGTTAGTGTGTAGGGGTGTTTTCCAGTTCTGGGATGCGGCTGGAAGGGCATTCGTTGCGTAAAACATATACTGTAATAGTTGGTGGTTCATTCCATCGTGGCGACCTTTGAAATAGAGACTAAGCCAAAAGAAAATGAATGAAGTTTAAAAATAACTGCATGTTAGACTAATTTACTATACAGGGTTAGACAACACACATCATGACATTATGAAAGGCTATATGACTTGAAGTAATTAAAAATTATATATGTAATCTCTTTAGGATGTTTCCAAGTCAATCCTGGACATGTCTCTGTTCCTGAAGCTTCAGAAGAGAGTTTCCGAACTCGAGCAAGAAAAGCAGTCGCTGCAGAACGAACTGGACCGCAGAGAAGAGCAGTTTCAGCGGGCTAGAGCTCGGGTACACACACACTTACACTTTCACTCTGCTTAATAAAAATATGTCATATAACAGCCACTTTTATTTTAACCCACATAATGCATTCTGGTCCATTTGAACATAGAAGAAAACTATTATCATTTTTATACTTTTGGTAAGGAAACCAATTCAAAAAAAGTTACAATTTTTAAGAGATGTTTTATTCCAATTTGTTGAATCATTACACACTCTCAGAAATAAAGGTACAGGAGCTGTCACTGGGGCCGTACCTTTTCAAAAGGTACATATTTGTACCTGAAGGGTCCATAATGGTACCTCAAAGGTACTATTTAGGTACATTTGCACCTTTGAGGTACCACTGTGGACTCTTTGGGTATATATACTATGTTACCTCTAAGAGTGTAGTTCTGAAGTTATTTCTAAAGGATTGTTTTTTTTTTTTTTTTCAGATACGGATCGGTTGTTGTTTGTTTGTTGTTTATTCTATGAAACAATAATTATTCTGATAATGTCAAAATAGTGTTCAGATTGTGAATAGATAATAAGGGTTAATATTTTATCATTTACAGTAAATATAATGGCTCTGCAATCTAACCACAGAAAGAATAGCTGTTGATTATTTATTTATAAATAATTTCTGTCTAAAAATAAAATCATTTTTGTCTTATTTACTTCACTTTTCTTCAAAAAAAAAAATACTATCAATATTTTCAGTTTTACAGTTTGAACTTAAATGTACATTTCATTAACTCTTCTAATGTCTGTGTACCAGGATGATGAAGAACACAAGAAAGCTCGTGGTGCAGAGCTGGAGTATGAATCTCTCAAGGTAAATACATTTTTTACTATTTATTCCTTCACTCACTCACTGTCCAAACCAATTTAATCTTTAGAGTTCATTCATCTGTTAGAAAAGCTGAGCTTGGTCAAATTGATCAATAAGTTTCTAAGTGTGTTTTGTTCACTTGAAATGTTTTATAAATATGTTACAGTATATATTAATATAATAATAGAACTATTTTATAAATTTAGACGAAGATGGTTTTGTTAATAATAAAATTATATTAATAATGATATTCTCATTGAGCTAATATACTTACGGGAATTTGTGAATGAAAGTATTTGCACAAGTACAATTCATACAAAGTCAATGCAAAAACGCAAATAGAGGCAAATTTTCATCAGGTGGTATTAATGACACGAAATGTGCAACGTGTTTTTCGTAAGCATTCAGACAGCATTGATTAAAGCAAATTCATGACAACGACTAAAATTTGCTTCTATTTGGATGAATGTATTCACTTTGTATTTGATTTTCTCACACAAATGCATAAATTCACAAAGTAAAATAAAATAATTCAACATGAGTGAAAAAATTAGTCTTGAGTTGAAAAAATATCTAGCTAAACTTAACCTGAGCAAGTGACACAGTGTTCTCTTCATGTTTGTTATATACACAGCATAACACTTTGTAAACAGTAGCATTCTCTAATAATAAGTGTTCAAAGATATAACCCCTCGTGTATTGTTCAAATTGACTGTCACACATGGTCTGTTTGTTGAATTTTGTTGAGTTACATTGCATCTACATGCCAACTTATTCTGATTAGATTATAAGTAGACTGTTAGGTTAGGGGTAGGGTTAGTTTAAGTTGACATGTACTTGCAAAGTTTCTTATAGTCAGTTAAATGTCTGTATCAACAGATATTAAAGAGCCCATATTATATGTTAAAAAGGGTCATATTTTGGTTTTGGGGGTCTCCAACAGCAGGCTGATCTGCATGCATGGTCAAAAAACACTTTCACTGTCTTATAATCTGTATTTATTTTTAACTCGTTATCCCAGCGACTCCTATATGATTCGTTTAGTGATTAACTCCTTAGCGCGATGCTAAACTGCGCTGATTGGACCGATGACCCAGTCTGTTGCTATTGGTCGACATCATTCAGCGCGAGAGAATGCCCACCACGGCTTATCAGTATTGAAGTAGTCACAGTGTGTGTATGTGTATGTGTGAGCATATCTGCTAACAGTTGTGTTTTCCGGGAGTCACCTGTATTTCAGACACCTCACCCCCGAATCTAACCCCCCGGTCTCCCAGCACATTGCTCTATTCTTAACCAGAAGTAAAAACAGCGACACACATGCAGTATTAATGCACACGTGTCGCGTTTACAACGTGCTTTTAGACGCGATATGAGAATACAAGATAACCAGATACACTACAAGCGGTTACAAGTTACAAAACACAGTTAAATGCATCATTTACAAGCTGGAGAAAACAATGATGCAACTGATATAATCGCACGCACTCACTTGTTGGATAGCAGGCCAGGGAAATGTCCCGCTGTTCCCTATGGCTAGTCCGCCCCTGCATACATCAAGTCTTTTCTGATCCTTTAATAAACCATCCTCCATTGTAAGCTTATAGATTTCAAAAGCACTCCTCAGAGGGAACAGTCTCTTCTGTGGTTCATTTGCACACTTCCTATAATATCCAGCTGAGCACAGTGCTCTTCTCTGTGTTGCCAGATGTAGCTGACTCATTCCAATCCAAACCCTATCTAAAAGGTTTTTACCTGCACAATCAAATTTAAAACAGTCCAATCAGGCAACATTTGCTTTGTTTGTGGGCGGAGTTGGTGGTTTCGAATCTCCCGGAGCTGCGCACGCACAAATGGGCGGGGCTTATGTTTTGTGTTCACGTCAAGCCGAAACGACTAAAGACTCGTAAGCACGGCGACTCGTTTGAGGAACTATGAGTCGACTCTTTTATGGATGAATCAATAGTTTTAAACACTGTGCACTTTCAGATTTAAGCCTTAGCTGGACATTTCACTTCACTTAGAGCTGTGTCACACACTGCATGCAAGCTCATTTTCAAAAACCCATATGGGCTCTTTAAGCAGTCTACTAATACTCAAATGGACCATCAAAATAAAGAGTTACCAAATTAACTACCATTTCATTATGTTTGGAGCTGTTTTTGCCCCATTGACTTACATTAAAACCACATTTTCTGATTGGAACAGTAAAAAAGTTACCTCTTCCCAACAGGGAAAACCACCAACAAAAAATGTTGTTATAATGGGATTCAATGGGGCAAAAACAGGGTGTCGGCAGGGTCCTAAAAAGTCTTAAATGTCTAAGAAAACTCAATTTTAGGCCTTAAAAAGTCTTAAATTTACTGACATATAGTGCTGTAGGTCTTTAAAATAATTTTAAACAAATTTTTATTTTCCTATGTCTGGGCTGCCCAAAAATGTATTAACTCGATTCACCATTATGGTTTGATTGTTTTTCTTTACAATAGTACATGTTTTAAATGTTTTTTTAAATATTTTAACGGGGCCACTAGAAAAAAACCTAAGCATTTAGCCTTGTGTAAGTCTAAAATTTCATTCATAATGGTCTTAAAAGTCTTTAATGTAACTTGATGAAACCTGTAGAAACCCTGAAAAACAGCCACGAACATAGCGAAAGGGTAGTCAATTTGCCCAGAGTTTATTGTTGAGTTTTTGAAAAATCCCAAAGCATTTTCCCAAAATATTTGTCACCAAAAATCATTCTATTTGCTGAAACACAGAGGACGTTGTGGCTAAATTAAGCCTCAAAATCACCCCAGAGTGGATGAAAACATGCCGAACAGCAACCGTGAGATAACTTGAAGGCATCATTAGCAAATCTACATTTAGCATGATTCGTAACCCTTATGTTTTTGCATGTCGGTAATTCTGAACGTCTTAAATCCTCAGCGTCAGGAGCTGGAGTCTGAGAACAAGAAGCTGAAGCATGATCTGAATCAGATGCGTCAGTCTCTGAGAGGCAGCGCTGAGGCTGGCTCTGGAGCTCCTGGTTCTCCTGCGTACACCGTTCTTTTGGATCAGCTCAACGCCTCCAACGAGGAGCTGGAGGTGCGCAAAGAAGAGGTGCTGATTCTGCGCTCACAGCTCGTCAGTCAGAAAGAAGCCATGCAGCACAAGGTTAGATACACAAACTCACATCAGGACTCGTATCTGCTCGAACCTGTCACTAACTTTCTTCTCTTCGTGAGTATTGTTGACCTTTCTAACTTTTGACTCATCTCTGCTTTTGTCTCGTGTTGCACACAATACAGGACGAGAAGGTATGTTGGTCAAGCAGAATAATAGTCATTTTACATCAGTTTGTGTCTCTAAAATGTTATTGTTTAGTGTTAAGGCAGCCACTTTGAAATATTAGCTTTCACATATAGAAACTATTAGTTTGTGTTTAGTTTCAAGCAACTGAGAGATTTTATAGGGCCTATGTTTGTCCTCAAATGAGATGCCTTTTTAAATAAATGTTCCTGTGAATTTTACAGAGTAAAGCTTTATAGTTAAAAAAACAACATAAATTTTGTTAACATATTATTTTGATGATGCCTATTGCAAAATTTGTTGACAAAGTTGAGTTGCAGCTACAGTACATGCCAATTACTGCTTATTTGAGTATTAGTAGACTGTCTGCTTAATATACAGTATGCTGATACTGTTCCTTTAACAAACATTTAACTGACGTTAAGAAACTTTGGAAGTACATGTTAATTTACACTAACCCTAACCCCAACCTAACAGGCTACTTATAATCTATTGAGAATTAGTTGGCATGTCGATGCAATCTAACTTAAATTAAACAAAATACGTTGAAGGAACATCAAAATAAAGTGATACCATAAAATTATAACTATTATAATAATAAAATAAAAATTATTATTACTATTGTTATTATTATTATTATAGTATTATATAGCATTGAATTATATTATAATTAAAATATTTTATTATTGATATCATAATAATAAATAACAAATAACATACAAATATATAACAAATTTATTAATTTATAGTAATATATTGCTTATTAAAATATGTATTTTTAGAATAAAGACGTAACAGTTTTTTATTAAAGTATATTAAAGACATTAAAGTATCACAGTGATATTTTTAGATTTAATATTTATAATGTCATTAAATAATAATAACAATGTTAAGACTTTTTAACTTAAAGTCTTAAATGTCAAAAAAAACTTTTGAAAAAGTCTTAAATTCACTAATTTATTGTGTTGTAGGTCTTTAAAATTATTTTAAACTTGTTTTAATTTAATGTTTATAATGTCATGAGGCGCCACGGTGGCGTAGTGAGTAGCATGTTCGCCTCACAGCAAGAAGGTCGCTGGTTCGAGCCTCGGCTGGGTCAGTTGGCATTTCTGTGTGGAATTTGCATGTTCTCCCCGTGGTTGCGTGGGTTTCCTCCGCGTGCTCCGGTTTCCCCCACAAGTCCAAAGACATGTGGTGTAGGTGAATTGGGTAAGCTAAATTGTCTGTAATGTATGAGTGTGAATGAGTGTGTATGGATGTTTCCCACAGACGGGTTGCGGCTGGAAGGGCATCCGCTGCGTAAAACAATGCTGGATAAGTTGGCGGTTCATTCCGCTTTGGCGACCCCGGATTAATAAACGGACTAGGCCAAAAAGAAAATGAATGAATGAATAAATGAATAATGTCATTAAAAATTAATAAAACATTAATAAAAATGTTAATGATTATGCCAATAATTTGCAGTCGTGTTTTTCACCAATTTGTGTTTTAATAATGTCATGCAATATATCACCGTTTTATGGCTAAAATGACAAATCCTAAGTCACAAGCATTGGTAAATGTTATCGGATAAAATGTTACTTTTAAGCTCTGTTATTTATTTATTTATTTATTTATTTATTTATTTATTTATTTATTTTTGATTAATATTACATTGTAAAAAAAAATCCAAAATTATAGTAACTATTAGATTAACAATTAATTAACTCATTATATTTAATATTATTGAACTTATGTGGAGACTTTTTTTCAATCACATGCTCTTAAATACATTTTACACATCTATTTTTATTCACAAATTGGACTGAAACACAAATCTTCTGTTTAGCTGAGGATGAAGTGAGTTGCTGCACCAGAGCTGGTTCTTGTGTTCTATCTGATGTGTAACTGTCTGAAATAACTCAAAGTTAGTTACTGGCTGAACTAGTGTGAATGTGAATCTCCTGTGTGTGTTTAGACGACCATGACTGAACCTCTGCCATACATCGAGGATGTCCAGAAGCTCACTGATGCCAAGGAGATCTCGCAGGCCTACATGGGCCTCAAAGACACCAACAGGTACATCACTTCAGTTCACATTACTTTCACCACCTGTTGGTCACTTGCATGAATCTATTACAGGAACATTCTCAATACCTGCACTGTAAAAAATCCTGGTTGCCTTAAATATTTAAGATGAATCAAATTAACCTTATGAGTACACTGAACTTATATTATGTTAAACTGACTTAAAACAGCTTGGGTCACTTAAAAAATTAAGTTAGAACATAATTAACTTAGTTTAATAAGTTCTAATGACCTAATATGCTGTCAGGATTAATTGATCATATATTTTTTTACAGTGTGTTAAATCTGTTTTCTGTCCTATTTATTCTTAAGTGATGCTTCATCTTTTACAACAGAAGTTCTTAAACTTTAAATTGCATTAATCAGAGTGCTGTTACTGTTTATTTTATCCTCCTGATTTTAGCTCCAACTTGACTCAACACACCTGCAAGGATGTTTCTAGAAAGCCTAGTAAGAGCTTGATTAGCTAGCCCAGGTGTGTCTGATTGGAGTTGGAACTAAACTTTGCAGGACTGAGTTTGGACACCTCTGGTATAAAGCCATTCAAAATCCAGTTGGAGCAGAATTGTATCATTTCATTGTTATTATCGAGTTAAAGCACTAATATATTAACACTAATGATTATTTTATCGAGTGTCAACAGTTTTTATTAATAATTTATTGGTCCATTGACCATTTCCATAGACAAACAATGGGTCTCAGCAGGGGTAGGGGTTGAACACTGGCTTGGGATGGACACCATCACGCATCTCAACCAATGAGAACATTTGGAATGGGCCTAATGTAGGGTTATCACCAAATACCTTACTAGCTCTAGTTTACTCACAGAATGTTTTCGCAAATTTTCTGCTCCAGTTGAATTACTTGAATTTGAATTATACTGAATGTGCAAAAATGGACAACCGGAATTCACCTGAAACGCATCTTTCTCCTAGTAAACGTAGCAAACACTTTACTCCTTCCACATCATTCGAGCTGCCAGCTATATCTACGTGTTTGCATTGACTTTGTAATTTGCCCGCGCAGATAGTTAATTTAGAAAATCTATAAACAAGCGTTCTGATGTAAAGTAAACACTGTGGGGACCCTGTAATTCTATCAGTGTGCAGATAGCTTCGGTTTTCGATTTAATTTTATTGAATTTATTTTTAAGTTAAGATATTTGTACTTATTAATAGGCAGTGGTGTAAAGTAATAAATTACAAATTCTTAAATTACTGTAATTGAGTAGTTTTTCTTTTAAAAATGTGTACTTTTACTTTCCCTTGAGTACATTTTTAGAGCGGTATCGGTACTTTTACTCTACTACTTTCCTTCAATCTGCAGTCACTACTTTATTTCTTTCTTATTGGGATTAGAAAAATCAGTCCTGTGATTCTTGTCCTATCAAATCACAAATAAAAAAGTAAATTACATTATACTGAACTACCTCAAGACACGGGTTATTTATAATTGCAGCAAACTGTTTGGAAGCATTAAAAGTGTCCAAGAAGATGTCCAAAATTGTCACATGCCATGACCCAGAGAATGTTTAGATGCATATCACTGATGTGAAGATGACGGATGTTTACTTTATGATGACCGTAATTATCTTAAATACCCAGCAGGCACAAGACATTAACATGACGTCAGATTGACGTTGTACCCCAATGTCGTGGGGACATTGCATTTTGTTTTTGATGATCCGTTTGTCGAATTTAAGTTACATTGCAACTAATTCTCATTAGATTATAAGTAGACTGTTAGGTTGGGGTTAGGGTTGGGGGGAGGGTTAGTGTAAGTTGACATGTATTTGCAAAGTTTCTTATAGTCAGTTAAATGTCTGTTGAATGTCAGTATCAACAGATGTTAAGTAGACAGTCTACTAATACTCAAATGGACCATTGAAATAACGTGTTACCTCAGGTTGACATCAGAACTAAACATTGCGCCGACGTCAATGTCCAACGGGGCTGGTATAAGATTCTGACGGTATGATAACCTTGGATAAAAATATCAGCGGTTTGACGGTATTGTTTTTACTGCTCTAAAATATATTCTTTTTAAATATCTGGGTAAAAAAACAAAAACTTTTTTCCCCTTTGAAAACAATATATTTTATTTTGAGAAACTTTTAAAATATTTTGGGACAGTAAACATTAAAGTGAATCATTGACTTTTGTCTTCATTTGTTTCAAAAACACACATTAAGTTACAATTTAAAACGGCATCTTTGGATTCCTTTTCTGCTAGAGATACAGTTACATACCTTAGAAACGGTATAGCAGAAAATTTTGGCGGTTTTAAAACCTTGACTTTTCCAAACCGCGGTATACCTTGACAACGGTTATCATCCCATGCCTAAAATCAACCAAATATCAACGTCTATTGATGTTACAGCTTGAAGCTGTGTGGACGTTACCACTATGACGTCTATCAGATGTTGGATTTTAGCTGCCATACCCGACCAATAAGTGTCAGTATTTGTCGTCAATATGACAAGATGTTGGCTCAATGTTGGATTTTGGTCACTTTACAACACAACCTATAATCAATTAAATATCAACATCAATTTACGTTCTTATTGGACATCAAAATAATGTTGACGCTAGCTAGACAGTGAATTTTGGTCACCTGACATCGCAACCTAAATCTAATCTAATATTAACGTCTTATGACGTTGTGTGCCTGCTGGACAATCACTAAATGCACTACAGAATGTCACGTTTACACACATCCACAAGTTACATTTATAATGTAAATGCATAAACCTTTCCCGGCGGAAAGGGCTGCTTTTTACTCAAAGTTTGAGTAATATTTACAACAGACACTTTTACTCTACTTGCACTACGTTTTTAGGCAAGTAATGGTACTTTTACTTACAGTAAGTATGATTTTTTAGCACTCTTTCCACCACTGTTAATAAGTAAAGGGAATGCTGCTATAAGAAGTTGAAAACGATATTGCACTTTTTCACATTCAAGAAATCTTAAAATAAAAGTGTGCAATACTCTACTTTTGAAAACATTGTTGAATGTTTGCATATAAGAATGTGATTAATTGTAGAAAAATCATTTACTGTACACCTTTATTCATGTCCTGTTGTGATTTTTAGTTTGAGAACCTCTGTTCGGATCTTTGTATTATTTGCTTCAGACTATCTCCTTTGCAGCATCTCAATCCCAATAGAATCTCCAGACAACTAAATAATAACCTTTTTTCATTAGCCTGTGTGTTTACCCTATGGATCAGCCCTACAGTATGTGTGTGTTTGTGTCTCTGGCTCGTCTCTGTCCTGCACAGATCCCCCGGTTTCATACGCAGGCCGACTGAAGTGAACGAGCTCATGAGCAGGTTGAGGTAACAGATGGACAGGCATGATGGGCAGCTCTCACCGCATGTGTGTGCAGCTCAGTAAAGAGCATAGAGACCAGAATACATGAGGAAAACTTTGCCAGTTTGTTAAAAGGCATGAGCTCTGACTAATAAGAAGGCATAGGGTTGCAGTGAGACATTTAACTGTTAGGGTAAAGGCTTCGTTGCTTATAGTATTGTCAGAATTCTTTTTACCTGTACACTACCACTCAAAAACGTGGAATAATTAGAATTTGTAATGTTTTTAAATGATTTTTTTATTCTCACCAAGACAGCAGTTATAGTTTCGATTAAAACACACACACACTTGTATGCTTCGGCTTATTAGCTGCTTTAAAGGGCCACGACACCCCCTGTCTCATCGGGTGTTTTCACACCTCTAGTTTGGAAAAGGTCGGGAAAATGGGTGTGTCCAGCTCTGTTTAGGTAGGAGTGTCGGGGGAGGGGAAAGAGGGAAGGTTTTGCATAAAAATGTTTCCATTTGGGCATGCGCTGATTTTCACAGAGGCAAAACAAACACACAGACGCAGGGGGAGAAAGACAGTGACTATGTTTACATGGACATCAGTAATCGAATTATTTGCCAAATTCTTAAGTTGTCAACTTTAGCTGCAGTTTGGCACTTTCACTGTTATTCAGGAACATTTCCTGCATGCCCCCCGTGACAAACAAGATGCGAGAAACTGCTGGAGGAGTGTGGTTTTAATGGAGTATTTGATACCGGTGTATGTTAGAAAAAAAAAAAAAAACTCCGCATTTCTCGGTAACTTAGATGCACTCGGTAGGTAGTGTCAGAAAGCCGTGTGTATAGACTATCCTGTCACAAAATGCAGTAAAAATTCTACATGACGGTAGTAGTTTGATTAAGGTGTTTACATGTTTACACTCAGAGAACAGCATTTACAGTGGATCTTTCAGTCTATAATATTGTAGTGATATTGACGTTCTGTAAACTCAGTTCTAATCATTTTCACTAAGGTCTGTTTTTAAACACTGAAAGAGTACTCCTGACGATACGAACTAACTTTACCATCTGAATGAACAAACAAAGACCACTGATCGCTTACCAAATCTGTAGACACAGGACAATCAACATCAACTGGAGCCGTGTATTTTCTGAAAGGAGACGAGCAGCAAATCCAGATTTCACCATTTTCAGATGCGAAAAGCTCTCGGGTAAAAAAATGTTCCTTACAAACGCATTTCTGTCGCATGTCGCGTGTACTGTAGTCCACACATGAGTCCAGCTGCACTCTTATAGCGGGAAATGAAAACAAAACCTTCATTGCAGCACATAAACACAACACCTGTGTCTCCAAACAATTCTTGTTCTTTCATTAGTTTTGGCGACACAACGTGGCGTCTCTCTGCCGTCTCAACACTAACAGGTAAAAACAGCCTTCAAAGCTATCATGCATATTAATGAAGTTGCACAGCATACACAAAAGAGTGCACTGATTGGTTTGAACCAAGTCTTTCTCATGAATTAATGCTGCACACTCAAGAGACGTCACAATGTACTGGCTGGTACAGACATCCACTCTCCACGCTGGAATACTCTGCCATGTACACACTACGGCTACCCTCACAGACATGGGGAGAACGTGTAAACTCACAAACAAGGCTTAATGGTCCAGCCAGGACTTGAACCAGCAACCTTCCTGCTATGAGGTTACAGTGCTAACCACTGAGTCACCGTGCCACCTCTTGATTCAAAACAATGAATTACTATAATGACAGGCTTAAGGCCTTTTCAACAGCATGTTTTGATTCTATATGACTTTTGGGGGCTATTCCACTGCGGTCCATATCTCGTACCTGGTACTTTTTTAACACCACCTCAGTGAGGTTTTCAAGCGAGCCATACCATTACCAAAATGTGCTGTACACAAAAAAAAAACAACGTTTATGTTTAAACTACTTCTCTAAAATGAGTTCAAACAACACAATTTTTGAGTGTTTGAGAGAAACAACTTAATTGTTTCATGTTCAATCAAATTACATTTGTAAACACTAATAAGTTGTCCAAACGCAAATTGATTGTGTGGAACCCGGCATTTTTTTCAGTGTATACTCACTGCTAATCACCAGTTGGACAGAGAGAATCGTAAATACCACGATCAATAGATCTGCGTCATGAGACACTAAACTCTACAGTATAGTCAGCAGCAGCTATTGCTGTATTTTTGGTTCGCACCATGGGATAAAGACATCCCCTAAAAGACAAAGACAATTTAAATGGCAGCATCATAGTCCGGTACAAAAGTTCCTTTTGTTGACAGCCAAGGAGCAGATGGGATGGGATGACCCAGAGTTAAAATGTTTTTTAAGTTTAAACCAGCTTTAAACTGAACCAAGCAGTGTCACCGCATATCATACAGTGGAAAAACAGCATATTTATTTATTTTTTTTCTAAATGATCAATCATATGACATGGAAGACTAAATAACTGATCCAAAATAAATTGATGCAGATGTTTTGTTTACATTGCAATAATTGTTGACAGCCTTTCTATTTTTGTGAATATATAGTAAGTGTACAAATGCAGCCTTGGTGAGGATAATGTAGGACACTTCTTTCAATTAAATAAAATAAAATCTATTAATTTTTTATATATATAATTGGTGTAGAGCAAACTCTTTATTTTTGCTTTATCATTTAGAAGAGGGTTTATATGAAATGGGTTATAACACAGCAAAATTCCTAGTTCATGATTCTACAGAATATACCAGCTTAAATAAAATGTCGACTTTGTCATCAGCATTTGTGTCCTTCTAAGGTTTTTTTTTTTAATGAATAAACACAGATGAATAAATATGCCTTTTTTGTTTGAGTGCCTTGAGCATTTAAGAATATCTGGTATCTGAGTTTGGTTGGTCTTGCTAAAAAGGTGCAAAACAAAAGAAATGTAGCAATTACTTTGGGTGATGGCTTTGCACTTTGTTTAAGAGGCTGTTTAACAGAACCACGCTTAGAGCCACAGTGTAATACTGATACGCAAAGCAGTGAAACCGGATGAGTGCCATTTCTTATGCATGTGAAATAGCTAATTGGCACTAATGAAGGAATGACATTTTTTATGTTTAACTGTTTCAGTTCTAATTTTTATCTTCTTGATGTATTCTGTTTACATTTAATAACATGTTTGTGTACCGTTTTACATCGTCCTTTACTTTTTGTTTATTTGTTTGTTTGTTTTTTCCCTAAATATCTCTCATCTTTTCATAATCTTCATTAATAATAATAAAATAATGTCAATCCAAACCCATAGGCAGTTCCAGGCAGAATCTGTAGCCTTTTTTGGCCATTTCTGTGAATCGATTTTAAGAGTATATGAGATGAACACATGAAGTCAAAAATAACTTTTATTTAAGGGTTTACAAGGCAGAACCCCTTGTTTGGTATACAAAGCTTCAGCAGGTCTCTCATATACTGTAATACATTCACTAAAAGACAGAATGGCCATACCAATAGGTACTGTAGTTCAATTATCTACAGAACGAAAAAAAGTGAATCAAGTGGTTAAATTTTTTGAGTAGGCACAAGCACTTTGTATGATGAGTTGATTTAATTGAAGATTTTATTGGCTTGGAGCATCAATCAATTAACATAAAAAAACATTTCAACCATAGTATGATTTGCAAGAACAAACCTCTTTGGTTCTTGTAGAAAGTTCAAATGTGCTGGTGCAAGAATCAACCTCAGTTTTAGCCAATCAAACAAGCATGATTGAGTTCTGAATACTATGAACATTGTTTTTTAAAAGTAAAATTAAAGCCGAATTTATCAGTGTTTTGTGTAATGATCTCAGCTGCACTTGGATTGCACACCATTCCTCATATATTTTCTTATGTTTTCTTTATCGGGTATACAATCCTTGGAAAATGGTTTGTTCACGCAAAAATGTCATATTATCTCATGGTTTACTCACCCTTAAACGGATAGTTCACCCTAAACTGAAACATCCGTCATCATTTAATCGCACTTTACTTGTTCTAAGCCTGTTTGACTTTCTTCTGTTGAACCCAAAGCATACCTTGAAGAAAACCTGTAATCATTGACTTATATAGTATTTATTTTTCCTACTATGAATATTGGTTACAGGCGTTCAGACGTTTTGTGTTTAGCAGAATTAAGAAACTCCTAAAGGTTTAAAACCACTCGGATGAATAAGCAGTTGTATTATGTGTACACATGTATGACTTCTTTCAGTCAAATCCAGTCACTGTTATTTAAAAAATGATCTTGGGCTTTTCTACAGTTGTAAAGAGTGGCTGATTTTTTTTATCAGTGGTCCAATAAAGAGTATGCATTCGTTGTAAAAAGTACCTCACTAAAGGTCTCATTTTGTAATTCCATGTGTTTTTAAATTCTAAATATCTACAGTTGAAATCAGAAGTATTAAACCACCTTTGATTTTTTTTTCTTTTTTTAACAGAGCTAGGAAATTTTCACAGTATGTCTGATAATATTTTTCCTTCTGGGGAAAGTCTTATTTGTTTTATTTCGGCTAAAATAAAAGCTGTTTTTATTTTTTATTTTTTTTACATTTTACGGTCAAAATTATTACCCCCTTTAACCTATTTTATATTCTTCAATAGTCTGCAGATTAAACCATCATTATACAATAACTTGCCTAATTACCCTAACCTGCCTAGTTAACCTAATTAACATAGTTAAGCCTTTAAATGTCACTTTAAGCTGTATAGAAGTGCCTTGAAAAATATCTAGTCAAATATTATTTACTGTCATCATGTAAAAGATAAAATAAATCCGTTATTAAAACCATTATGTTTATAAATGTATATAAATAAATTTTATAAATAATGTTTATAAAAATCTTCTCTCCGTTAAACAGAAAATTGGGGAAAAAATAAACATGTGGCTAATAATTCAGGGGGGCTGATAATTCTGACTTCAACTGTATATTTGGAATTTTATAACTTCAGGTAAGCTTCGTCTGTCACCATCTCCTTTTCTGAGGTGCATTTTAAATTTATTTAGTTAAGAGTATCTCAACTAAATTAGTTTATCTCTCTCAGTGAAAAGAAGCAAAACACAGTTCTGTCCACCTGAGGGCGCTAAAGCACCAAAACAAATGCACCTCAAAAGGAGGAGGAGAAGATTCCAACAGTGCTCATGAAAGTTAAACAAAAAAACAAAAAACAAAAAAAACTTTTTGTTATGGATGTATTCATTTTCTTGGACTTTTTTAAAAAGAAAATGCTTATTTAAGATGAACCTCTGGTTGACATTGTACAGCTAAAACACAATATATTTTTAACATAACTCAGACTGCAAGATATATACCTAGGACACCTAAACAGTGAGTATATCAGGGGATAATTTTAATTTCTGTGTGAACTAACCCTTTAAAGAACCTCCGGAATTTCTTAAAATGACATCAACATTTATCACTTTTGTCCCACTTTTTTTGTTTGTCCTTTTTTTTTTTCTCTCATCCTTACCATTTCTTTCTTTGTTCCACCCCATCAGATCCCCATTCCCTGACTACCATAAGCTGAATGAGGATGGAGAACTGTGGCTGGTTTATGAAGGGTTAAAAGAAACTAACAGGTTAAAGGACAGAGAGAGATGAGAGCATGTAGAAAAGAGCGTAAAGTCTGAGCGTTCAGCTTTCTCATCTCTCCATCCTCAGATTTCGTAATAGTGTTCATCTAACATTGTGCTGTTTAAACACTAGTGCCTGCAGAACGTTCTCCTTGGTAGAGCGTCATGGATCAAAACTTGCAAGAACTCTTTTGAGTGTTAATACTTGACTAACCAAAATGAGACTGGGTTGCAGAAGTCTTTTTTTAAAAACAGCATGTGCAAATCAAGTGGTTATAAATGAGGTCTGAATGCTGACTTCTGCATTGCAAGAAAAAAAATGGACAAGTTTCTTCTCTTTTTGGGAATGGTTCACTCAAAACACTGTTTGTTTCAACATGTTTTAACCTTTTATCAAGGTTCGTAATGTCTGTCAAGTTTTAAAGACCATAAAGCTAAAATATACTAAAATAAATAATAATAATAATGATAATAATAATAATAATAATAATAATAATACAAAACACCACAAATGTACCATATCTCAAATCCTAAGAAGGCCCAGCTTTGTGCAAGAACCAGATGGAAAAAAAAAAGCAAGTGGATCTTCATTTTTGTTAGATTTTATGTTCTTTAAACAAAGCTATAACTAAACAATTAAATTAAAAATATATATTTATTAAAGATAACTAAATGTAAAGATTAAACTAAAAATAAAATGAAAATAAAAAGTTAACTTTAAACATATTAAAATAATATATTATAAAAAATATAAAAAGTCAAAAATAACAATTTTAGGCAGTATTTGCACATTTATGTGTGAAACTGAAAACTATGAATACATTTTTGTCAGTTCATTGATGCGTCAACAGTATTTAGAGGGCCTAAAATGCTATGTTTTTATTTTTATTTTTTATAATGGTAGTTTTATAATAAAAATATTTCTTTGAAAACCAGACCATTATTATCTATGATATTAAAATAGTAAAAGTACTGCCATTATGTATGCATATTATATGGTCAGGAATCATTTTGACTGTTTTGTATGTAAAATGTTTCATAAATATTAAATAAATTTCAATTTTTTTAGTACTACATTGTATAAATGGACCCTCACATGGAGTATTGAATACCGAAAATCTAGGTTAAATTGTCCTGATGTGGTAAAAAGTTAAATAAAAGTTCCTCAGAATTTCTCTTTTAGGTTTCAAATTGTACAAGTGTTAATAAACTATTTTTAAAATTAAGGGCAGACAGAATCTTTTTTTTTTTTTTTTTTTTTTTTTTTTTTGCGAAAAATTTTTAAAAAAAAAAAAAAAAAAAAAAACATTTAGATTTATGCGGAATGATTTTGGGAGTATCTTACCTAAAAACTTACTTTATGAAATAAAAAGTAACACTGTTTACAATGCAAATCCAGTTAGATCCACTTATTTGATAAACAAAGCAAGTCCCTCATATAATATATCTACTAAATATACTTTACAAGCTGTATTTGTCATATACAAACTGAATGAGTCATATAAAGATTTTCATATTAGTCAATAATATTGCTGAAAATTATTTAAAAACTGAATAAATTTAAATTGACGCATATTCACAAAAGAGATAAATAGATGATGGGCTAAAAATCTGTGGATTTCTCTGAGCCTACTAATAAATCAAAACTGGACTGAGACAGTTTCAATTTGCTAGAACTTCATCTATGTTAGGCTCCTTTGACACAATCCACATTGTCAAAGTACTATAGAAATAAAGACGAATTGAATTACAAACGTTTCACCTTTGAATGAACTATACCTTTAGCACTTCTGTCTAGAAACAGAATCTAACACCGCTCTGATAAAGAAGCACAGTTGAAGTCAAAATTATTAGCCCTGCTGGAATTACTTTCAAATATTCCCAAATGATGTTTAACACTGCAAGGAGTTTTTCAAAGTATTTCCTATAATTGTTTTTCTTCTGGGGAAATTCTGATTTGTTTTATTTAGGTTAGAATAAAAGCTGTTTGAAATTTCTTTTAAACTATTATAAGGTCAATATTATTAGCCCCCTTAAACAATTTTTTTTTTGATTGTCTACAGAACAAATCATCATTATACAGCGATTTGCCTAATTAAGCCAGTTAATCCCTTTAATAGCTCTTTGAGCTGAATACTAGTATCTTGAAAAATTTAGAGTAAAATATTATGTGCTGTCATCATCGCAAAGATAAAATAATAATTCTGACTTCAGCTGTATATTTCGGTTTGTATACTCCGCTCAAAGCCTGTATCTGTGTGTGTCTGCGCAGGCTGTTGGAGTCTCAGTTGCAGGCTCAGCGTCGCTCTCATGAGAACGAGGTGGAGGTTTTGCGTGGAGAGTTGCAGAGTCTTAAAGAGGAGAACAACCGTCAGCAGCAGCTGTTGGCGCAGAACCTGCAGCTTCCTCCTGAGGCCCGCATTGAGGCCAGTCTACAGCACGAGATCACACGCCTCACCAACGAGAACCTGGTCAGTACAAACACTCTCCTCACGCTTCAATATATGTGGTTTTCAGCATCCAGCTGGAATGGCCATTGAGTTAAGCGTAACATTTTCCGGTCTAATATTAATAACTACAAAAACGTCATCGCCTGACAGTTTAGGTGTTCTGTAATTGTGGATTGATTTGTAGAAGTGAGCAGAGCCAGTTTAAGCACTATCAACTGTTCTTCAAAATATAAATAAACTGGAACTGGAGCCTGCAAGATGTAATGAATATTTAGCTGATATTTGTAAATGTTTAATCAATGAAACGATAATCTAAGATACAGTGAGGGAAAAAATGATTTGAACCCCAGCTGATTTTGTAAGTTTGCCCACTAACAAAGAAATGATCAGTCTATAATTTCAATAGTAGGTATATTTGAACAGCGAGAGACACAACAATAACAATAAAATCCAGAAAAATGTGTTTCAAAAAAATTGATGGAGTGGCCTAGTCAGTCTCCAGACCTTAATCCCATAGAAAGTCTGTGGAGGGAGCTGAAGGTTCCAGTTGCCAAACATCAGCCACGAAACAATAATGACTAGGAGAGGATCTGCAAAGAGGAATGGGCCAAAATCCCCCCTGAGATGTGTGCAAACCTTGTGGCCAAGTACAACAAACGGCTGACCTCTGTGATTGCCAACAAAGGTTTTGCCACCAATTACTAAAGCACGTTTTTTAAAGGGATCAAATACTTATTTCATTCATAGAAATGCAAATTAATTTCTAACTTTTTTTGAAACACATTTTTCTGGATTTTTTTGTTATTGTTGTGTCTCTCACTGTTCAAATAAACCTACCATTGAAATTATAGACTGATCATTTCTTTGTTTGTGGGCAAACTTACAAAATCAACTGGGGTTCAAATATTTTTTTTCCCTCACTGTATATTACCTTGACTCTGAGATGCCCTCAAGCTTTTTATTGTAGTCCAAAATGACCAAGTTGTGTCCCATTTCAGAGGCTGCATCTTTTAAAGGATGCATTCGAAGTGTGCTTATTTCAAAAAACTTCGAAGGCTCCTTCAAATGCAGCCTCAAAATGCGTCCTACGTTTCCCAGGTAATGAAGCACACAACCGATGGATCCTTTGCGGGCTCGAACATCCCAAGATTCATTGCGTGCTGATAACGGCAGGACGTTTTTAAAAATAAACTCTTAATTAAATGTATACATTAGGTTTTATTTTACTTTTTAGGGTTTTTATTTTACTAAAAGGTGATTTTGTCGACAGTTTACATTTTTACGTGTACATTTATGGATCAAAGGAAATATACTTACAGCTTTTGTAAACCTTGTCTTGCCTTCAGATCACTTTAAATAAGTTTTTAAAATACTTTGAAAAAAAAAAAGTCATGACAGATTTTATTACCGCTTATTAACGGCAACTGTTACGGTTACTAGGTGATGACATCTGTCTCTGAAGGCTAGATCGTTTTATTTCAAAACACTCGGTTCAGCTTGTGTGGACTTCGAAGGACTCACTTTTGAAGTCTACATCCTTAGGAGGATGCAGCCTCTGAAATGAGACACAGCTATAGTTGAAGTTGTTATTTCACTCCTGCGATATTTCAATTCATTCTTCAAATACTGAAATATAAGTGATGTTTAACAGAGCAATGCAATTTTCACAGTATTTACTATTACATATATTTTTTCATTTTGGTCAAGGTTATATTGCTTTAAGTTTGGCTGGAATAAAAGCTGTTTTATTTCTGTATAAATTCATATATTTCATTTTATTTTTAATGCCCCAATGTTATTGATGTTATTAGCCCCCTTAAGACTATATATTTTTTCAATGGGCTACAGAACATTAGGCTAGTTACCCCAATTGTCTTAGTTAACCTAATAACCTAGTTAAGTCTTTAAAGGTCCAAGACACCCTGGAGTACTTTTTTTGAAATTTTAACAGATGCTGGTTGAGCATCAGTTAAGACAGCATTAGCAGCTGTCAGCTTTAATTGAGGGGGAAACTGGATCGTTTTGAGCTTTTGTCAGCCAATTTCATCTTTTGGGTCTTTTGGGCAGATCAAAATCGGTGACGTAGAGCGCATCTGCTAGTGGAGTGATAACATGTTGAAGCTTTTGTCAGCTAATTTCATCTTCCGGGTTTATCATCATAACCATGTCTACATGCCTATATGCATGTGTGGAGGCAGTGTAAATGCTTCTTGTCACACTGGAGCACACTTTCCCAGTGTTCCCATCGAAAACAAATAAAGAAATAACTTAATTATCAGTTGTTTTCTGTGATTCTGAATAAATGATTTCAGATTTGCTCACTAAGGAAATCTTGGAGTGTGATTTTGGGTCTGAGTGCTGTACTGTGGCGTTTAAGGGCTCGTCTGATGTGGAGGTGTTTCATTCACAGGAACTTCACTCTGATGATCCAAAGGAGTATAAAGCCTACAGAATCAGCATGTTACGCAGGATGGTTGTATGTAGGATTGTGTGTGTACGAGTGTGTGTGCGAGCGCGCATGTATCTGAACACTAACTGAAACTAGTGTGTGTTGCACAGAATCTGAGCTGCGTTGAACTCTAACTGTGTGTTTAACCCACAGCAGTGTGAATCAGCACACCTTTTTTTAATGTTTCTCTCTCAATATCTTGGTGAATTTCACAGAAACCACCATCCATTATTTATATTTATAATAATTATAAATAAAATCCAATATTTATCATTTATTTTATTTTTTTAAGATATTTTGTTTATTAAGGCGATTTTTTTTATATATTTAATGTGGTGGAATGGGCTTTTTATGTGAGATTCACCCAACTTTTTCTCTATTTTTCTCTCTGTTTAATGAGTTGCATGGAGCGATGAAAGACAGCTGATATTTTCAGATTGTTGCAGTTTGACCTGCTTTGTCCCGATTAACTAAAATAAACCCCTTTTTCCAATTGCTTCCAAAGAAACTCTAGTTGTGCTGCTAGGATTATCTGATGATGAAATGTGTCTTGTGTTGTGACAGGATCTTATGGAGCAGCTGGAGAAACAGGACAAGACCGTCCGTAAGCTGAAGAAACAGCTCAAAGTCTTTGCAAAGAAGATCAACGATCTCGAAGGTATGTGTGGAAACTCAGTCCAGGAATTACCTGTAATCTATGAGAATGATTAAATGTACGTTTAATACTTTGTCTTGACTTTTGTTTATGTGAATGTTTGTATATATATTTTAGGTAGGCATTAGTTTTAACTTTTGTTTATGTGGATGATTGTTTGTGCATTTTAAGCAGGCACGAGTCAAAACTTTTATGTGTATGTTTGTCTATGTATTTTAGCCAGACATCAGTCAACTTTTGTTTCTGTATTTTGTGTAGGCACAGGTCTTAACTTTTGTTTATGTGGATGTTTAAGTGTTTTAAGTAGGCTCGAGTCTAAGCATTTGTTTACGTGGATGTTTGTTTATGTAATTTAAGTAGGCACAAGTCTAAACTTTTGTTTATGTGTTTTTTTTTTTTTAACGGACATTAGGCAGGCATGAGTCAGCTTTTGTTTATGTGGATTTTGGTCTATGTATTTTAGGCAGGCACAAGTCTTAACTTTTGTTTATTGGACGTTTTATGTATTTTATGCAGACATCAATCAGCATTTGTTTATATATGTGGATGTTTGTTTATATATTCAAGGTGTGCAAAAGTCCTAACTTTTGTTTATGTGGACATTTGTCTATGTATTTAAGGCAGACAAGAAGACCTAACTTAAGTTTATGTGGATGTTGTCTATATATTATTGGCTGGGATAAGTCAAATTCATTTTATGTGGATGTTTGTTTACTGTATGTATTTTAGGCAAACTTTTGTTTATGTTTGTGTTTGTCTGTGTATTTTAGGTAGACATCAGTCAACGTTTGTTTATGTGGATGTTTGTTTAGGTATTTTAGGCAGACATCAATCAGTGTTTGATTATGTGGATGTTTGTCTATGGATTTTAGGCAGACATCAGTCAGAATTTGTTTATATGGATGTTTGTTTATATATTTAACGTGTGGACGAGTCTAAACTTTTGTTTATGTGTGTTTGTCTATGTATTTTAGGCAGACACAAGACTTAACTTATGTTTATGTGGATGTTTGTCTATATATTTTTGGCAGGTATAAGTCTTGAATTAATTTTATGTGGATGTTTGTCTATGTATTTTAGGCAGGCA
>CAIGQQ010037491.1:1868974-1912774 GCA_903798035.1 Danio albolineatus | reverse complement strand
ATATATATATATATATATATATATATATTTCAGGTCCATATGTATGTATGTATGTATGTATGTATGTATGTGTATGTGTATCTTTTGGCATTTAAATGGTTGGATTTAGGGGTTAAGTGTAGGATAAGTGCATGCAATAGGCGCTTTTTACAGTATAAAATACATTATGCCTTTGGAGAGTCCCCGTAAACCATGTATACAAGTGTGTGTGTGTGTGTGTGTATGTTTTACAGTGCAAAAATGATTTCATAATGAAGTATTTTTGTAGTGTTTTTTTTCAGTGGGATGAAGTCAGCTTATTTGTTGACTCTGTGTAAGCATTTGTACCTTTTTTTTGCACAATTTCAACATATCTTAGAGTCAATGTTAAGTATGCGTATTTTCTTTATATCATTTAGACGCTTTTGCTAAAAACAAGACAAAAATATTAAGTTATTTGTTACGAGGGAGGCGTATGGTAATGGAGAATATGAGAATGGTAAGAGACCGGCGTCTTAAAAAGCGGGTCAATCAAAGTGATGAATAACACCTGTTTCTTCACAATGATTGAGCCGGAGACACACCATTTAAGACCAGGAGACGAGCCTGTCAAGGAGCTGGAAGTCGTGCTCCAGAGACATTTAAAACCCCAAGCAACAATAAACTTATTGTTTACTTACCTTACTCTAGGGATGGCTGACGCAAAACTGATGTTTTGACACAGTATCAAGATCCTGAAGCGTGTTTCAAAACACTAGACTGAAGCATGATGCAAAACACCAGAGGTGCATCCCAAATTGCATACTTATCCACACTTCTACGCCATTTTGTAGTATAAATAGTGTAAGTAGTGTGTTCACATTGAAAAATAAGTGCACTTTACGTAATTACATGGATGATGCACTTATTCAATTGGTAATATGAAATGTGGAATGATGGACTCTTCACACACTCAACGGCCGCAGCTTTGCTCACGTAGCGAAAGGGGCAGAACTTTCTGCTACACATGTTGCATAACTTTATTTATTTTGGATTGTGAAAGCAAAATTCTCCCCCGAGAATGATTATAGCGCCTCCCAATTGTAAATACGGTTACATCCGTGCCAGGTATTATTTGGTACTTTGGTCATTTGTTTCACAAACTTGGTGCGACCGTCAAACGTCATTAGGGAAACTGTTTACATTTTCGCTTACTAAAAAACCCATTAGTGTTTCATTTGGGACAACATTACATACAAGTGCATAGTGTATAGTGTGCCATTTGGGACGCAGCTCAGGTGACGTGACTGAAACGATTCAAAGCACTGGACATTCCTGAAGCGTTTCAACACCTGGTGAATCTGCATTTGATTGACAGGGTGTGGAAAACCTCATGTAGCCTATAGTGGAACGTGAGTGTACACAGAGTAAGTGTGCTGCAAATGTCCTGAGATCAAATCCCAGTTTTCATGCTATCTGGGCTAGCATTCTGTCGGTGAGGTGTTTACACTGCAAGATGGATCGGCGACAGGGGATTTCACACTGCATGACTTTAGAAAAGGAGCATCGCCGACAACTTTGTCTCAGTCCGCAAATACAACCAAACACGTGTGAAAAGTGATATGTAAACAATGCAGAAAGAAGCCTTTAGTGGGGTAGAAAATGTACTTCTTTTACTCACCTGGCTTTTGAAGAGAACTGGCAATTTCTCTCTAACTTTTTTCTTTCTCGACCCGGTTGTGATACTGCTCGGATGAAACGTCATACAGACACGGGTGCTCCTGCCAAATCTCCACCAATTTTTCCTCCATTTCTTGGTCCCAAATGCACTGAAAAGAAGACCTTTTCTCAAATGAAGCCATGCTTGTGGATATTGTGGTAACTTCAGCCTAGATGCTGCTCTCTGATTGGCTGTAGGTGATCGCTGATGTTATTTTCAGTCAAAACTCATTTCACACGCCATGGTTTGAATCACCGACAGCTCCAGATATTTAGCACGCCAAATATCTCACAGGCATCGGAGACTCATTAGCGATTCTCTCAAATCACATCAATGATAGTTCTTACTGTGTGATTGTCACTCGCGAGCACCGATTTACCTGTGATTTCAGGCATTTGTCGGCGAGTCAAAATCGGGGCTAAAATCATGCAGTCTGAACTCTAAGTTTTTAATGTCTCTGGAGCATGACATCCAGTATACTCTCTCTCCTTGACTGGCTCGTCTCCTGGTCTTACATGGCATCTCTCCAGCTCAATCACTGTGAAGAGACAGGTGTTATTCATCACTTTGATTGACCTGCCTTTTAAGCAGCTGGTCTCTTACCACGCTCTCCTTCTTGTGGGCGATTCGATCACTCCCTACCTGAAACATTATTAATTTTGCAGTGTGTCATCATTCAGGAGTTTTCTGATCATGGGACCATTTTGTGTATGTTTGTGACCTTTGCTTTTTTTTAATCGAGTTTATTTCACAAATAAAAAATGTTGGACGATTTACAAACGCAATTTGATACTGCATATCACTTCAAAAGGAAAATGATGAAATCGTTTTAGAATGCAACAATGAAAATGTACAAAAAAAAAATCTATATATATGTATCATCGAATGTGTACATGGTTTTATTTACGGTCATATTTTAGATGAAGCCTTACCTCTGAATGGACGACTTGTCAATGTAACATCTTTTTTTTTATTACATTTCATTTGATGTTCATTTTTTTTATTTAATTCATTATAAACGCATATTTCCATTCCAATGAAGACAAAAAAGTTCTATATTTTCAAATGCCTCTTAATTTGCACAACCTAAAAAAATATTGTTGCACTCCCCCAGCAGCCCTGCTTCAGTCTTTTTATCGGTCACACATTCTGATGCTCATTGTATCATGATCGACCTGCCCGATCCCGTCTGAACAAGTAGAAGAGGCAAATATATATGAGATGTTCAACTGGTCTGCATTACTACAACTATGGATGTCTGCGTAAGCTGTCTTTATACAAGCGGGAGAGCAGGTCTTGGTGGGGAATTTCTCTTAACTGAAGGACCACAGAGTTTGTAGTTCCTGTAGCTGTAATTATTTCATGTGTTCATCAATGCAATTTCATGGAGTGATATACTAATGTCAAAAAAGCTGTTCGAGTCAAATAAATGAATTCAGCACTATCTCTGTGGGGTTTCTTTGTGACTCGGATGAACAAAGGGTGCGTGATTTTCTTCCAAAAGTCGATTTTTACAACTGTTGTTTTTTTTTTTTTTTTTTTTTTTTTAAAGAGCCCCTATTATGGGTTTTGGAAAATGAGCTTGCATGCAGTGTGTAACACAGCTCTAAGTGAAGTGAAATGTCCAGCTAAGGCTTAAATTTGAAAGTGCACAGTGTTTAAAACTATTGATTCATCCATAAAATAGTCGACTCATAGTTCTTCAAACGAATCGCCGTGCTTACGAGTCTTTAGCCATTTCAGCATAACGTGAATACGAAACATAAGCCCCGCCCATTTGTGCGCACGCAGCCCCGGGAGATTCGAAACCCCCAACCCTGCCCACAAACAACAGCGGCAAGCAAAGTTTGCCAGGTTAGCGGTTTTGAATTTGAAAGGTAAAAACCTTTAGGATAGGGTTTGGGCTGGAATCAGTCAGCTACATCTGGCAACACAGAGAGGAGCACTGTGCTCCGCTGGATATTGGAAGTGTGCAGATGAACCAGAGATGAGACTGTGGAGAGTCAGTGGTTGAGGTTTATTTCTGCAGAAATGCCTCAGCATTATAGCACAGCCTTGTGCTGTGTTCCCTCTGAGGAGTGCTTCTGAAATCTACACGCTTACAACAGATGATTCGTTGACCGTTTGTTAAAAGGAAGGATCAGAAAAGATGTATGCAGGGGTGGACTGGCCTTAGGGAGCACCAGGACATTTCCCGGTGGCCTGACGGTGAATCTGGCCTGCTATCCAACAAGTGAGTGAGTGTGTTTAAAACGGTTGCCTCATTGTTTTCTCTAGCTTGTAAATGTTCTCTAGCATTTAACTGTGTTTTGTAACTTTTAACCGCTTGTAGTGTATCTGGTTAACTTGTATTCTCATTTCGCGTCTAAAAGCACGTTGTAAACGTGACGTGTGCCGCTTTGTTTACGAATTAAAATACATTTGTGAGCTTGCGTTTCACTGCTGTTTGTCGTCACTATGGTTACTGTAAATCAGCTTTCCCACACACATGCGGCGGCCCTGTTTCGTAATGGTTCAGCTTTTGCCACTGTGTGCACTAATACTGAATGTCTGTCACTGTTTTTACTTATGGTTAAGAATAGAGCTGGGAGACCGGGGGGTTAGTTTCGGGGGTGAGGTGTCTGAAATACGGGCGACTCCCGATAAAAACGAGTGTTGCAGATATGCTCACGCATACACTATGACTACTTCAATATTGATAAGCCGTGGTGGGCATTTTCTCGCGCTGAATGATGTCGACCAATCGCAACAGACTGGGTCATCGGTCCAATCAGCGCAGTTTAGCATCGCACTAAGGAGGGGTTTTGGAACAAATGAATCGCTGAACGATTCATATAGGAGTCGCTGGGATAATGAGGTAAAAATAAATGCATATTATAAGACAATGAAAGTGTTTTTTGACCATGCATGCATATAAGCCTGCTGTTGGAGACCCCCAAGACCAAAATATGACTCTTTTTAATGTATAATAGGGGCTCTTTAAGTATTTGTCAGAACTGATCCTTGTTAAGAACACATCTTACTCACAACTCAGATTCACAACACAGGCTCATTCTGAAAACGTAGTCCCGCGTATGTTTCTGGAGACCGCACATTATGTGGTAAGGGGTTCGTATGGCTGCGTTTCATTTTTTAAAGAATGATACAGGGAGGTATGACGCCGTTCCTTTTTACGCTTACCAGCTGATCGCTTACCTCCGTGTGGACGACTTTGCTGCTGCAAACAAATCAGTCCCGTTAGCTCGCCATGTACGTCGGCGGAATTGAGACACAAGAGAGGAGTTGACAACGACGGGGTTCGAGTCTGGTGAGAAGCGGTTCCAGAAAGCAGGTAAGACAAAAACAGAATCCAAAAAATAAAATAAACCAGCTAATAACAGGCTGAGAATGTGGTAAAATCTGAAAACGTGGTAAAAATTAGACGAGAGCTTTTCTTTTTTTCTGGATTGCTTTTTTGAAAATTGTTGGTTGGGTTTAGGGGAGTGTGTGGGTGGGTCAATCGATACAATTTTGGTCAGGTTTAGGGAAGGAGGAGGGTGGGTCAGTCGATTGGTTGGTCTGTCAATCAGTCAAACAATCAGTCGACAGCAGCCTCTGGTGGGTTTATGCAAGAACAGCAGGCATGAACGGCACTCGCGAGAGACGTTTTATATCTCAAAAGGCATACACAGCGGCCTCTCCTGGATTTGCGAAAACAAAAAGTGCAAAAATACATACCCCCCAGGACATATTTTGCAACCTCCAGAAACTTACTTTTCAGAATGAGCCTGGGTTGCAGATTTACCAGCAAAATGAATGCCATTACATACAAACACTATACTCTCATTCATTTTCTTTTCGGCTTAGTCCCTTTATTAATCCGGGGTCGCCACAGCGGAATGAACCGCCAACTTATCCAGCATTTGTTTTACGCATCGGATGCCCTTCCAGCCACAACCCATCTCTGGGAAACACATCCATACATTCTCATTCACACACATACACCACGGACAATTTAGCTTACCCAATTCACCTGTACCGCATATCTTTGGACTTGTGGGGGAAACCGGAGCACCCGGAGGAAACCCACGCAACCACAGGGAGAACATGCAAACTCCACACAGAAATGCCAACTGACCCAGCCGGGGATCGAACCAGCGACCTTCTTGCTGTGAGGCGAATGTGCTACCCACTAGCCCACCGTGGCGCCCTACACTATACTCTCCTTCATTTCAAATAAATATTTGATGTTAATAATATCATAATAAGTATATGGGGTAACACTTTATTTTAATGGTCCATTTGAGTATTAGTAGACTGTCTGCTTAATATCTGTTGATACTGATATTTAACTGACATTTAACTGACTATAAGAAACTTTGCAAGTACATGTCAACTTATACTACCCCTAACCCCAACCTAACAGTCTACTTACAATCTAAAGGGAATTAGTTGCAATGTAGCTTAAATTCAACAAATGGACCATCAAAATAAAGTGTGACCGTATATGGGTAAGGAAGATGTTCAGATGCCCTCTTTGTTATACAGCAGCCATTTGCTAAAATCATTTCATCAAGTTTCATCATAATTTTTTTTTTCCAAAATGTACACACAGCACCTTATATTGACAAAAAAAAATTTAATAAAACTTTTTTTTTTCTCACGAAAAACTAGACTTTTTTCACATGGTCATAGGTATTTAGACCCTTTGCTAGGTATTTAGTAGATCTAATACAGCCACGAGTCTTTTTGGGAAAGATGCAACAAGTATTTCACACCTGTATTTGGGGATCCTCTGTCATTCCTCCATGCAGATCCTCTCCCGTTCTGTCAGGTTGGATGGTAAACTTTGGTGGACAGCCATCTTTAGGTCTTTCCAGAGATGCTCAATTGGGTTTAAACAGGGCTGTTTTGTGTGCTTAGGGTCTTTATCTTGTTGGAAGGTAAACCTTTGTCCAAGTCTGAGGTCCTGAGAACTCTGGGGGTTTTCATCCAGGATAATCCCTGTATTTGGCCGCATTCATCTTTCATCTTAGCTGCATTTATCTAAACACTCACATAAGTTGCAAGTGTAATCACAGTATCAAATAAAAGTATATTTTCTAAAAGTATACTTGAAATGAAAGAAAAAATTGGGGTTTATGCTCTGTGTGCAACAGTAACCAAAATTTCTGCTTCTCTTTCTTGACTTCTCTAAACCCAAAACCACTGATTGCAAAATGGCATCCACAAACCCAGATCAAAGTCAAGAAATTGCACGTTAAATGTTTGTTCTCTGGTGTTGAGAAACATTAAAAAGTACTTTACATTGTATATACTAAAATATATTCAATTAGTGATTCAATCACATTTAAAAAAACAAAACACAAAGTCCTTAGGGGGTTTTTTTGTTAAAGGTGATTAAATCACTAAACGGAGCTATTCATTATCGAAAATTTAAATTTTGCAAACTTACAGAATATAAAACGTATTAATACTCCAAATTATACTTTCAGCTATGTAAACAAATACCAAAATTAACAGTTTATAATAACATGTAAACTATTGTTTGCAACAATTTGTAACAATAGCAGAACTCTCTTTTTTGTACTAAACAGACATTTTTATAAGGTTCCATGGCATGAAGAACCAAGTATCAAAAGTTCTGCATTGATCTTATTCTCCAAGTATGAGCGGGCGCAATCATTCTTTTTGTCTCATTCACTTCCATTAATTTTTAGACATTACAAACAGCTCGTTTTGCTGCTTGATGTTGCAAACTGATGTTTTCTTATTATATTATTCTATTTTGTCTGTGTAGTCATGCAAACACTTGTTTGTAGAGCGAGTAGTTTGATCGTTTTCTGCCGTATATTATTCCTAGTCATTTCTCCCATAGATGACTGAATCGGAAGTTCTAAAACCATCGCAAAAAACGAGCACACTTCAGCATTGAAGAATAAGGTCAATACCTCACAAAGCAAGAGATTTGACCAGATACTTAGGTCCAATCCCAATTCTATTTTTGTACCCCTACCCCTTGGTCCTTCCCCTTACCCTTGGCCCTTACAACCGAGGGTTAAGGGGAAAGGCCAAGGGGTAAGAGTACAAAAATTATTTTACCTAATTAGTTCCATGCATTTTTTTCTGATTGGATAGCTATCGAATGTAAATGCACACTAAAGCGCATTTGAGACAGAAATAAGAGGCCCCAAACTGAGGCCCCTTTTACACTGCCAGTTAAAGGGCCACGAAACCCCCCTGGCTAGGCTGGGTGTTTTCACACCTACAGTCTGGAAAAGCTCAGGAAAGTGGGTGTGTCCAGCTCTGTTTAGGTTAACTAGTTGTTTTAATGGACTGTTTGATACCGCGCGGCGTAAGGCAGAAATAAAATCCCTCCGCAGACTATCCTGTCACAAAATGCGGCGAAAATTCTACACAAAAGTAATTGTTTGACTGCAGTGTTTACACTCGGAGAGCAGAATGTACAGCGGATCTTTCAATCTTTAATATTGTACGGACATTAACCTGCTGTAAACTCAGTAACAGTTCATCATTTTGACAAAGGTCTGTCTTTAAACACTGACAGAGTTACGAACTCTACGAACTACTAACTACGAACTGAATAAACAAACAAAGAGCACTGATGGCTTACCAAATCTCTAGACAATCCACATTAACTGGAGCGGCGTCTGTTTTATAAAGAGACGAGCGGCAAAACCATTTCCAGATGCGGAAAGCTCTCGGGTGAAGAAATAAAGTTCCTTGCAGACACATTTCTGCTGCGCGCGCGTGTCCAGCTCCGCTCTCAGAGCAGAAATGAAGACTAAACCTTCTCTACCATGGCTACAGCTGCAGCACATAAATACAACACTGGCGACCTGCGTCTCCTTCCACTTGTTTTGGAAACACAAGGTGGCGTCTCTGCCGTCTCACTGCAACACATACACACACACACAGTCTTCGAAGCTCTCGTGCATATTAATGAGTTGCACCGCAAACCCAGCAGAGCGCGCTGATTGGCTTGAACAAAGGCTATGTCATGAATTAATGCTGCACGCTCACTGACGTCAATTGGTTCGCTTCCGGGACAGACCTCCAGTCACCACGCGGGAGAATACGCATGGCTCTCATAGGCGTGACGCAGACTCAAAAATTCGTTTCAAACCGCAAGAACGAATTTGCTGAAAATAACGCAAAAACAACCAATTTTCACTCTTTAGTCAATTATATGTGTCCTAATAGTGTTTATAGCAGCGTGGGACTCATATATGACTGTCAACAGCTCAAAAAATGTGTTTTGGTGTTTCGTGGCCCTTTAAATGTGACCCAATTCCGATGTTTGCTCATATGTGACACTATGACCGTGTAAGCGTGAAAAAAACGCATGCATTTGGATATTCAGAGATCGGTTTCAGGCCTCCTTCATATGTGGAAATAAATCAGATATAAATCGGATATGTGACAATGCGACTATCATGTAAACAGGCAGATCGGGTTTACTGAGGCATTCCGTTTTGTACGTCATTAAACTTGCAACAATGTGGGACTTCTTTGCGGTTTAATGACGTAGAATGAAGAGCATGTGTGGAGATGCCGGCACGGTAAACAACAGCAACAGAGGAAACATGGAGGAGGAAAGTGGTCAGCGGTCGACGACAGAAGTTACCTGCCTTCTTGCCCTGTGGGGAGATGAGTCAAGAGAGGACATAATATATCAATCATAGGCGCAAGCTGTGATGATGGCCCTTTCTCTCTTCCTCCATCTCAAATTCATTCATGGGTCACAATTAAAATAATGTGTAAACAGACAGGCAAAAAAAAAAAAAAAAAATCAGATAAAGGCAACAAATAGGAGTTGGGCATTAAGACCCGACAGTGTAAACGGGACCTAAATGCATCTGGTTGTTAAAACCAAATATGTACATTTTACTTCTCCCAAAATGTATAAAATGAACTTGTGAGAGAGTGGTAAGTCAGATATAGCAGTGCCAATGCAACACTCAAAGCAATGCCACAGACTGTTAGGGAAGTTTGTTTAGATTCTACATTTGACCGATCATTAATGATAAAATTAGAGTGTAAAAATAGACTCATCACCCACTATAGCCAACATCTCTGTGAAAAATTACTATTATACTGTACAGTATTCATTAAGAAAGAATGTTTTGTTTTTGGGAGAGTAGGTTATCCACAAATTAATGTAAACCCTTTGCAGTTTTGAATGATGTCTTGATAATAAGAACAAGATATACAGCTTGCATTTCTGTAAAGATGAGTATTATTTATGTAAAACGCATTGTATCTGATGCTTCATCTTAATCTGATAATTATTTCCTTCTTCATTTCTCGAAACTTCACACCACAGATGACAAAACTGTCTCCACAAACCAAAATGGGCGGAAGAGATTTGGCAATGAGAAGTGTTTTTTTCTGATATTTTAAATACATTTCAGAGCACATATACTGAAACATGGTTTGTTGAAGAGTCTTTATTTAAAAAGCTGGTGTACATTTTTTCATTAACTTTAAGGTACTACACCCCATTACCTATAGTCACTGGCTGAAAATCTGGGTATACCTAGGCATATAGAGTTCATAAGAGTTCAGTTCATGGAAATGGCCATGCTGTGAATCTCAAACACCATTGTTTCCTCATTCTCATGTAAATTGTGTGATTGTAAAATCCCTGTGAAAAACTGGCCTATCAGAACACAATACACACAATTGCACAAGAAACTGTACATTAGCAAGCCCTCAACACAGACCTCCATGAAAAGCCGATTCCTTAGAAATTCAGCAGCTATAATACAGGCTGCTATGTCTCACATGGCCCGTGTGCATGCCCTATGCTTAAACATGAGGTTTGTTATAGACAAACTCTGTTTAGCACAGAAGTTGAATACAGTAGCAGAACACCACTCAGGATCAGACCAGGGATGCCTTTCCTCCCAAGCATGCCTCTCCAGGCACCACTGTCATTACACATGTGGGCATTGAAGTCCCCCGGTAGAACAACAAAGTCCCCAGTCTGAACACTTTTCTATCACCCTTCCAAAGAACTCCAAGAAAGCGGAGTACTTTGCACTGTTTGGCCCACAAGCACAAACTACAGTGAGAGACTTACTACTGTATATCCTCAACCCAAAGACATAGGGAGTTCAGCAGGGGAAACCAGTTTCAGTTTCTTAGGATTGGGTTGTTGTGGTCCTTACCTTTGACCACTGCCCATTCCATAATGCACTGGTCCCTTACAGCTCCTCCTGGTCTCATGGTTGGTCAGTGGTTAGCACTGTCGCCTTACAGCAAGAAGGTCACTGGTTCGAGTCTCAGCTGGGCCAGTTGGCATTTCTGTGTGGAGTTTGCATCTCCCCGTGTTCACGTGGGTTTCCTCTGGGTGCTCTGGTTTCACCCATAGTTCAAAGACATGCCGTACAGGTGAATAGAATAAGCTAAATTTGCCATAGTGTACGATGGTGCATGTAAGAGTGTATGGGTGTTTCCCAGTACTGGGTTGCAGCTGGAAGGGCATCTGCTGTGTAAAACATATGCTGGATAAGCTGGTAGTTCATTCCGCTAGTGGTGTGAGTGGCAGATTTAGGCATGGGCAATATGGGCGATCGCCCAGGGCGGCATCTTGCTGGGGGCGGCACGGGGAGACTTGGTGCAAAACAAAAACATGCCCCGGTAAAAATCATATGTGGCACAGTAAGCTTTGAGATATTTTTTACTTTATGCAAGTGTATTAATCCCAAGAGTGGTAATGCCAGAATAAAGGCATCAGTTGCCATTCCCCTACTATATGGCGTCTTTTGCATGCACAAGTTTGTTATTCTCTATGTGAAACTGAAACAATGCTGGTGAAAGCAAACCGACACATGTGCACAGTAGGCTTGCCACGATAGACGGTGTTACAGGTTTTAAGACGCAACACCTGTGACATCACTTTTCCACCGTGAAACCGTGTATATTATATTATTTATGTATTTGTTTTTGCTGCAAGAATGAGGCTGCCAAAATGGGAAATGCAGTTAAAAAAATTGAGAGCAGAAGTCAGACGAACAGGTGCAGCCATCAATTAGTAATGCATTTAGGCGATGCACAAAATATAAGAGGGACATTGTGAGGTGGAACAAATGCACTGATGCTTGGACGTACATATTTCTCTAAAACAGCTATTCTACGAGCCTACAGCCGTATCCGTGGTGAGATGCAACAGGCCATTTCCACCAGTCGAGCATTTTTCACTTACAACAGATATGTGGTCGCTAACTTTCCATTTCATTGACACGGAATGGACACAATGCCTCCAAGCTGAACCTATCTGTGCCCAACACTATTGAGAAGAGGGAGAAACCCTGCACGCACCGTGCCCTTTCTGCTGTAAAGCATTTAATTCTTTTTTACGGAGCGGAACAAAATCATGACGGCATAGTTGGAAGAGCACCAACACAAAAAATAATTTGTATATTTTTCTTGGAAAAAATATCTTTTTGAAACGAATTTCGTTAGCTATAATTTGTATCTTAATTGTTATGTATTTTTCGTTAGTCAGTTCACAAGAAAAAAAAAGATTATCGAATAACCTTTGCGGTGATGCACTTCAAATGTACTCTATATGCAACCATGAGTTGCCGTGAGATTGTGTTTTGAGTGCCTAAATTAAACCATCACTATTAATGAAATATTTGAATAAGCAGGACAGGCTTTTACAATGTATTAAACAAACTCTGTTGAAAGGATTATAGCAGTGGCGCCTGCAGCTAAACGACTGTACCAATCATGAGAGGGTGCGAATTAATGCCGTTTATTCATTTATTCATTTATTTATTTATAAATAATTTAAATTGATTATTAAACAGTATACACTACAATATGTTGACAAAGCAGGAAAGAATGAGAATAAATAAAGGTGTGCGTTTGTGTGATTTAAAGTGTGCATGTGCTTGCATGGTGGGAGATGTAAAGAAAAGATGTTTCTTGTTCATTCGTTTAATCTTATTTAAACTTTGTGCAATGTATTTATTTATCTTTCTATTTTATTATTCGTTTTAAAAACATTATAATATAGGCTACGTAACGTTCTATGATTGTTATTAGTTTGGTTGCAACTTTCACAGTTTTTTCAGCCTGTAGCATTGTAGTTGTTGTTTTTTTCAGTTATGTTAATAAGGGTGCTTTCACACGAGCACTTTTGGTCTGCACCCGGGTTCGTTTGACGTCATAGTACGGTACGTTTAGCTAGTGTGAACATGTCTTCTGAACTCGGGTGCGCACCCGTGAACCGTACCCGAGTCTGCCTGAAAGAGGTGGTCTGGGGTACGGTTCACTTGTAGTATGAATGCAATCGTACCAAAAGCCGGAAGTGAACCGTCAACAGTACAGCAAACTATAGTTTTTATAATGTTCATTTGTGTGTGTGTGTGTGTGTGTGTGTGTGTGTCTGAGTATCACGCACTGACAAGCGCGATTAATAACAATGATTTTTTTGGTAGTGTCGTTGTCGTCCATTTAAACAATTGGCACTGAATTGCCAATTGCCGCAACACTGAAAGTGAAAGCATAATACCTTTATAAGCTATTTAAAAGCAGAAAAAAAGAGGAAACCCCCACCCCCACGGTGATTATCGGTGTTGTCACATGTCGATTAACCGGTGGTGAAATTTCCTCATCGTCACAACCCTAGTGCACAGAGAACCATTCCCACATGCCTCCTGGTGTGAATCCCAGTTGTTTACATGCACACCGATATAATATGCGCCGCACATGCGCTGTGAAACCAGAGTAACAGCCTTTTATGTTACTTATGACATGAGGTGTCGGCTCGAGTTTTGCTGGTTTACAAAACTGAAGTTGATATAATGTGTGATGATCTTGTTTTGACTATGGTTTTAGAAGCAGAAAGTATGGAGGTAAGACTTCATAACATCAATTCTCGGCTTTGAGTCAAGTCTAATATAAACAAATAATTCTATATATTTTTTGTATTTTATAGAATTGTCCAAATTAATTGTTTTTCAGTTACATTTAGGAAATGAATGAATAATAGTAATAACTATAAATATTTTTAATAATTCCAGTTCTGGTTTTGTCCATATTTTACCCAAAGTTAGGTAAAAGCAACAAACATTTTTCAGAATGTACATGTTTAATGGTCCTTTACCATATTAATTAGATGTAGCCTTCTAGAAACATACTATAAACCAACTATTTATAAGCTTGGGGCATATGAGGTGGTTCTCCCAGGGTGCCATTCAAGCTAGCACCGCCACTGCATTCCACTGAGGCAACTCCTGATGAATAAAGGGACTAAGTTAAAGAAAATGAATAAATGTTAAGTTGAAAAGATGCACAACTGAAAAAACACAACTGAAGAGAAAAAAAAAAAAAAAACGCAGGTAAGAAATTACAGGTTCCCATAATTAAAATCAAATCAGATAGTGAAGCCCCTCAAGATTCCCCCCCTTACTATTTACATCCCATAAGTCTTATTTAGTTATTTTGGGGGCAAAAACGCATTTATTTGAATTTACCTGAGCCCATTAAAACCAAACCTGACCTGCATCCCTCATTGTCACATTGAGATCACTTAAACAAGCAGTGTCAAATTTAGTTTCTGGAGGGCAGCAGCCCTGTAAAGTTTACCTCCAACCTGGCATCAACACACCTAACTGTATGATTCAAATAAGCCTGAAGGACTTCCTTGATTTGATTAAAAATAAGGTTTAAGGTTTAAAATAAGGTTGAAGCTAAGCTAAATTGTGCTGGGCTGTGGCCCTTCAGTACTGATTTAAACCATGTGGCATGGCAACTACTCTCAAACAGGTAGCCATCATAAGATATACTCTGTGTTAATGAAGTAAATGGACATGGTCATACTCGCAACATATGCTCATTCTGAAAACGTAGCTCTAGATAAGATACATTTCTGAAGATAGCGAATTATGTAGCCAGAGGTAAATATGGGTGCATTTCATCTTTTAAATGAACGCTACACAGTGGTATGATGCCGTTCCTTTTCGAGCTTACCAGCTGACCGCTTACCTCTATGTGGACGGCTTTCCTGCTGTTACCAGTTTTGCACCATGTATGTCGGCGGACTTGAGATGCAGAGAGGAGTTGACCACGACGACAGAATTTGAGTCTGGTGAAGAACAGCTGCAGAAAGCAGGTAAGACAAAAACAGAAGCCAAAAAATAAAATAAACAAGTAAATAACAAGGTGAGAATGTGGTAAAATCTGAAAACATAGCGAAAATCAGGCAAGGGCTTTTCTTTTCTGTCGGTTGGGTTTAGGGAATGGGTGTTAGGGTCAATTGGTGCTTTTTGAAAACACTATTGGTTGAGTTTAGGGAAGTAGGGGGGTGGATCAGACAATCAGTCAGTCAGTCATTCAGTCAATCAGTCAGTCAGTCGAAATTTGAGATCTGAAAAAGCATACATAGTGGCTGCTGGTGGATTCGCAAAAACAAAAACTGCAAAAAACATATGTCCTGGGACGTATTTGGCGCCCTCCAGAAATGTAAATAACGGTACATTAACTCCAGTACAATGCTATAATACTCCGGTACATTAGACTGTGGCAGTTAAACAATATTCAGTGCCAAGAAAATATCCCCCAGGCCCACACTATTACAACACCAACCACAGTCGGAACCTCATGATAGCAGGCCGGGCAAAATTTTCCATCTGCTTTTATGCAATTTTGGTGAACCACTGTGAAATATAGTTTTGGTTACTGCTCTACACACACACACACACACACACAACCGAGCAAGACCTAGTGTTAACAATCAAAAACTAAACAACTAAATAATTGTTCACACATTACCTAAAGGTACAATTCTAGGTGTTAACAAAGCATCAACTAAGACTTTAGGTTTAATAAACTACTAAATTGCTGCTTATTATTAGTTATAAGAAAGTATTTGGGTTTGGTATTGGGTAGAATTAGGGATGTAGTATAAGATCATAAGTTATAAGTAGTAAACAACTAATATCTTAATAATAGGCAGGTCACAAGCCAGTAGTTAACAGTGGGAACAGGTCCTTAAGCTATAATGTTGCTAAATTCTTGTTACCCTGCCATACCATAATTGGGTGTTCACTATTGGTTGTTCTGTACTTGTGGGCGTGTTAAAAGATTGCTTAAAAACACATATGCCATTCCTGAATTTCGCAGAAGTGCTCTCTAGAACTGTCTATGTATGAGCAGACCTAATTTCCTGCATTGAAATGATTAGCGGTGTGTTCATTCTACTGATTGGGGTTATAGGTATGTAGCTCTCTCTTTCTTTCTTATTTATTATACACAAGGTTTGTTGGATTATACCTTCATTGGCATGTATTATAGTTGCCAATGTGGGTATACACACTGTGGGTGTATATTTTTACATTTTTAGTATTTTTTTAATCTTCACTGAACTGTTTAATATTTAGCATTAAAGTTAACAATAATGTGTCCCAGTAAAAGTATAATCATTGTTGAGGGAAGAACTTTCTTTTTTTTTTTCTTTTAAATATTTCCCAAATGATACTTAACAGGGCAAGGATTTTTTCACAGTATTTCTGTTTCTGTTAATATTTTTTTCTTCTGGAGAATGTTTTATTTGTTTGTTTGTTTTTTGGCTAGAATAAAAGCAGTTATACATTCTTAAAAACCATTTTAAATTCTTAAAATCTTAAATTGTCTACAGAACAAATCATCATTATAAAATGGTTTGCCTAATTACCCTGACCTGTCTAATGAACCTAGTTGTGCCTTCAAATGTCACTTTAAGCTGAAAATAATCTTGAAAAATATCTAGTAAAATATGTACAAAGATAAAAGAAATCAGTTATTAGAAATTAGTTATTAAAACAATTATGTTTAGAAATGTGTTTAAGAAAATCTTCTCTCTATTAAACAGAAATAGAGGGAAAAATATAAAGAGGGGCTAATAATTCTGACTTCAATTGTATATAAGAATGACATACTGTTTCACTAACTTGCATTGTAACTGTAATATAAATGTAATCTATATACTTATTTATTTTTTTCATTTTTTTTTTTTTTTTTGAAGTTCACAGCAGAGGTGATAAAATCATTGGAGGTTATGAATGTCGGCCTCACTCTCAGCCCTGGCAAGTATACCTCGATGATGGACTTGGCTTGTGTGGGGGATCTTTGATCAATAGTAGTTGGGTTGTGTCTGCTGCACACTGCAAGTCCTCGTAAGTATCACATTATAGAATTTCTTTTTTTTAATGATAAATTGAATTCATCTTAAACTCATTTTTTTTTACTATATGAAATAACTAGAAATAATATATTAAGGTTTAATCAGTTGTTATTAAGCTCTTAAATAAAGATTGGATTTCCCACATCAGGAATTCCAGTGTTTTTAATCAATTTCTTATCAGAATACAGTTATGTTTATATTCCTCAACAACATTCCTCCTTTGCGAATCCACTAGAGGCCGCTGAGAATTTGAGATCTCAAATTTCTATTACGAGTGCCGTTCGTCGCCCGCTCTTTTTGCGTAAATCCACCAGTGGCTGCTGTCGACTGACTGACTGACCAACTAAGTCATAACCCCACCCACCTATTCCTTAAATCCAACAGATATTGTTTTCAAAAGCACCAACGGACCATATGTATCTCTAGCTATATAATTCACACTCTACAGAAATGTATACAGGGCTATTTATTCAAAATGAGCCTGTGTTGTTTTTATGTGTTTTTTATGTCATTTTGACGTGCCCACTAGCTTGATAGAAAATATTGTGATCAATTCAAGTATTACATCCATGCCAATAGATCTATCGTCGTCTATCTGGGAGAGCACAACCGGTATGTCATTGAAGGCACAGAGCAGCGGATCCAAGCAGAGAAGGTTATTGCTCACCCCAACTACACTAATATGAAATTAGACAATGACATCATGCTGATCAAGCTGAGAGAGCCTGCTGTTATCAACAAGAATGTGAAGCCAGTCCAACTTCCAACCAAATGCTCTTCTGAAGGGGAAAGGTGCTTGGTTTCTGGATGGGGAGTAACAGGAGGTGATAAACCTAAGCTTTTTTTTAATACTGTTATAAATATAATTAGAGATATTTCACCTAAAGATAAAAATTGTGTCATCGTTCACTCATCCTCAATTTGTTCCAATCCTGTTTGGGTTTCTTCTGCTGAACACAAAGGAAGATATACTGAGGATTTTCGGGAGAGTAAAAAAAAAAGCAATTGACTTCCATAGTTTTTACTTAATATTTTATTGTAGAATATCTTCTTTTTTTCATGAGATCTGCGTGTTTTATATATGATGCATGACTATATTTTAGTTATATATTACTGACCTGTTTTATATTTAGTTGGCATTAAAATGAACAATAATGTGTCTTGTTTTGTGTTCACCAGAAGAAATTTTTAGTGTGTGCAGTGTTTGAAAATGTTGAGGATTTTGGGGTGAACTGTTCATTTGACATAATTTTAATCATCAAACATTAGCTACACTGTAAAAAGATCTTGCTGTTGTAAATTTTCAGTTGAATCAAATGATCTTTTCTAGTCATCTCAACTTACATAAGTCAAACTGACTGAAAATATTAAGTTGAACTTCGTATAAGATTAGTTGAAACCTTATTAAGTGACATAAAAGCTTTTGTTGTGAGGCTTTTTGTCATATATATTTTTATACTGTGTATGTAAAAGAATAACAGCTTTAACACTGTTAATATTTTTTTATCCAGATTCCGATTCTTCTACACTGCAGTGTCTGAAATTGCCTATATTATCAAGAGCAGACTGTGTGAGTGCGTATGGAAAAACAATAACTGAAAACATGTTCTGCGCTGGATTCATGAATGGAGGCAAAGACTCATGTGAGGTGTGTTATTGATTGTTGTTCTTATTATATACATTATTTTCATACCAATGCCCACCCACTTTACTTTTTGGTTCTGCAATTTTCATTTCAGGGGGATTCTGGTGGTCCTGTAGTGTGCAATAGGAAGCTGAAAGGCATTGTTTCTTTTGGCAATGGCTGCGCTTTACCAGGCTTTCCAGGGGTTTATGTTGAAGTGTGCCGCTACATAAACTGGATCAAATTCACCATGGCTAATAACTAACAATGTTCATTTTCTTAATAATTAGTCACTGTATTCAGCTTTGAACATGTGTTCAAAAAGGAATAGAGAGAACAAACAAATAAAAAACAGATAGCGTCCTGGCAGAATACTACCAGTTCATATTCTTTTAAAAATGGACCTTGATTAACAAATGGTCTTGACTAACACACTGCAAAAAAAAATTTTTTTACACAGTTTTTTGTCTTGTTTCTTGTCCAAATATCAAAAAATTCTTAAAGGGCTCCTATTTTACCCCTTTTACAAGATGTAAGCCTTTGGTGTCTTCAGAGTGTGTCTGTAAAGTTTCAGCTCAAAATTCCCATCAGATAATTTATTATAGCCTTCAGAATCTGCCCATTTTGGTGTCTTGAGTTCAGTGTAGCCTGTGGCTTTACATCCAAATCAGCTGCTTCTCCTCATCCACCTTTCCCACATGCATGTCTGCTTCTCATCATGCGTTATGTCAGATATACATCACAGTGACAGAACCTCGGATGAAGCTGAAATACAGCTCATTAGTTAAAAATACCAAGTAAGTTTATTTTATATATTGTGGTGGAGTTTATTCAACCCTTTCTGAAATGATGAGTCTCACACAAATGCCATTTGCAGTATGCAATCTGCCAATAGGCAAAAAAAAATAAATTTAAAGCAAAAACAAGTTTATTTTTCTTACACCATTGGCAGATTATTTTGCTTGTTTTAAAAAATTCTCACCTACTTTTTACTTATTATTTCAGAAAACAAGACTTTTTTTTTTTTGTCTAGAAAACGTTACTGATTTATGTTTGTGTGCTTTGTACATGTGTATTTTTATGTATGTTTAAATTAGGTACTGGTTATACTTGTAATAGAACATTATCTGTTTTTCGACAATTTTTTATTATTTTGTTATTATTTTTTATTATTCTGTATGGACATTTGGACTGATTTGCATGATCATCATGGTTCACTATCCGTAACACTTTCTGCATTGCATTATCATCTCAATTAAATACATTACATTTCTGTTTTCAAGCGATCATATGCAGAATAGTCAAAATATTTCTCTGGCAGAATTCGAAAGATGGTGTTTCCAGGCAGACGAACCCATTTTAGAAACTCTAAAGGGGCTTAATATTTTTTGTATTCATACAATTCTTTTCCATTGCCAATGTCTGAGCTTGTAATAATAAATAATAGTGATAAAATACCATTCTTGAATTTCTGGTTTGTTTATTATTTACCTTTTCTCTTTTTGAAGAATTTTTTTAAAAAAAATTGTTCATTCAGGTTAATTCTGAAGGAGATATTTAGTACTGTACTGCCATGCAACAAAAAAGATTCAAACCACAGTTTCTCACAGCCAGACATACTGTTTAAAGTATCATAAGGTAGTTTATAATCAAACAACAGTGTGATTTCATTTTATTTACCCAAGAGAGGTATCAGAGTCAACATGGGGCAAAAACAATGTCATCATGTTTATATGCCTGTGCCTGACTTTTGTAACAAACTGTACAATTTGATACACCTAGAAAACAGTTGATGGAGACATTGATCAGATCAAGTGATGCTACTTTTGGTTTCATGGCTCTCTTAAAGTGGTAGTTCACAGTTATGTCATCGCTTACCATCCTTCCCTTGTTCAGTTTCGTTCACTTTGTTTCGTTCTTCTGTTGAAAATAATATAGTATTTTAAACAAACCCTGCTGGAAAAAACTGCTTAAACCAGCCTAGGCTGGTTGGCTGGTTTTAGACAACTAGCCTGGTTTTAGAGGGCTTCTGGCCATTTCCAGCTGGTGCCACTGACATTGCTGATTCACTGCACTCCCCCTCCCCAATCGTCGTTGATGGCACACACACATCTTCAATAGACAACAATGGAAACTGAATATTTCCCTTAAGGTACATAAATAGAAGAAGCTGTATTAATAATATTGTGGCTCAAAAAGGAATGTGGATAATTGATATTATTAGGGTCTGTACTGTATGTTTATATAGTAATGACTTTTGTTAAGTTTGTACATTTGATTGTTTTAATAATTATTTCATTCATTAATCTTCATTAATTGTAGACATGGCATATACTGTATGATGTACAATAAAAGTATGTGGAAAAAATAGCTGAAAAGTTATTTATACACATGAAAAGTGTATTTAAACCAATTTTTTTTTATTTGGTTTGCACCTGTACTTGCTGAATTATTTAAAGGAATAAATTGCAATATTTCAAGAGTAATTAATTAAATTAATTAAAAACAAATTATTTCATTTACCAGAAACAAAAATATAACATTACACTGAATTATTATTTTTTGTGTGTGTGTGTGTGCCGCCCTTAAGATTTGGTGCGGTCCCTTCTGGCCAACCATAAGAACATTTTTTGGGGGTGCTATTGCAACTTGTTTGGCTGGTTTAAAGGTGCAGTAGGTGATCTACCAAAATATATGAAACTGAAAATAGGCACGTCTTTCGCTGGAAGATTTTGGTGGTTGAACACATATCCCATTCGTAATACAACACAACATCATTTTTTGGGGACTAAAATAGTTTTTAAACATAACATTACCTGTCTAACAGAAATACTTCAGTCATGCAGTCGTCCTTCCTCGAGGATTTTAAAAAGTTTCATTTCAGCATTTAATTTTACCGTGACTGTGTCTCGTCTGCACGTGTCGTGATTGAATGTGCGGCAGGCACGCATGCGCAGCAAGCCCGCACGCGTGCACGCGCTAATGGCGCATATGTGTAAACAAAGATGCGCAGAAGCCCAAAACTACATTTGTTGACAGTTTGATCTTCTTATCGGAATTATGGGAGATGTCGGTCCGACAATATTTAATTGGATAAACATTTTTTAGTTTTATGCCTCACCCAGAATGTAAAACACTTTCTGAAGACAATCAACTACTGCACCTTTTATCCTGTTTTTTTTTTTTCCTTCCAGTAGGGAAGTTGGACAGTTGACAACTGTAATCACCAACCTATTGTAGGCCTATTTGTTTTTCCTATGGATGTTACAGGCTTTCAGCTTTCTTCAAAATGACATCTTCAGTGTTTAAGAGACGATAGAAACCGTTTAGAATCACTTGAGTAAATAGTGAGTAGGCTACATTTTCTCTGTGAGCTATCCCTTTTAAACCTGCGAAAACTCACGACTTTTTTTCTAAGCTTTTTTTCTCTTAATCTGTGCAGCATGTGGTCAAATAGGTTTTGATTCAGTCTGCATAAATTAGCAGATTGGAATTTTAATTACAGTTTTACAGTTTACCATAACTTCGGATGCATTTCTAGCATTTTCCGTTCATTTTTGCTTGAACAATAATGATACAAATGCATAATTTACAGTAAACTGAATCTGTTATTAATGCTTCAATGTGACACTTCTGTTACTAAATGTTGTTTAAATTGTAACTTGTTTACACCCAAACAGAGTTGACAGTATCAGAGTTGGCATTTTCCACTATATAGTTGATATATTTAGCTCAAGATGCTAACCTCAAAACAGACACTCCACGACATATCATATACATAATTTTGTGCATTTTCATAATTTTATTGTTTTTAAAGTGTGAATGGGAGATTTGCTAAAAAAAAAATAAAAAAAAATAAAAGAGTTGACAAATAACCTACTTTTCATGTACCTTAAACGTTTTGTACAAATTAATTAGAGAAGAATAATGACATGCCTCAAAATCTTTCATACAGTCTCCCACCAAAGCAAGTCACAAGCTTTTTGTAGTGTTTGGTATGCCTTTTTAACTGATGTAACAGAGTTGTCCAGAATGACTCAAATTACAAATAATAAAGTAAACGTTACATGCAATAATTTATAAAATGCATACACAAAAAGATGAAAATTAGACTTAATTATCTAATGATTTTAAAAAAGTTAAGCTAAATGTATGATTCAGGAGGTGGAGATAGTCGAAAATAGGTATAGTGGGAGTCTTGAAGTTAAGATTTTTAATACACTATAAAATAATTTGATTTAATATTATTTATTATTCATATACAAGGTTTATCAAGGAAACACAAAATGTATCCGCAATTCTAGAATCACCCATCAATAAAATAAATCCCAAAGTCAAAATATAAAATGAATATAAGCCTTAGCTTTAACACCTTAAGCAGTACTATTTGTGAGCGTCTCTGTCAAGCAGAAGCTCTGACTGGCTACTATTTCTGCTAGTAAAACTTCTCCAGGGTTAAAGCCCTAATGCTACCATAAGGAGCTTATCATTTGCTTCTCTCCCAGACTCAATCCCTTTCTCCTCCCTCTTAAGACTTCAGCCTGCAAACGCACACCTGACACAAACATCTTTTGAACGGTAAGTTGAAATAAATTGATTCTGCTTAACGTTAAAAAGACTTTTCTCTGTTGTTGTTGTTGTTGTTGTTGTTATGAGAGTTTACAGATGTTTGATGATTTGATGATTTTAATGTAACATTAAAGTTGGTTCCAAATGTAAAATAGAAGAATAATGATGAGTGTCAATATGGGCCCCTTCTATTTACAACCCTGGATATTGGACTTCAATTTTATTTTTGTATATTTATTAGTTCGTATTGCATCAGCTTGACATTTACAAATAGTTTATCACTTAGAGGAAACAGTGAAATCAACATTTTATACTTTTTGTCTGTATTTTCATTGCACAAAGCATGGCAGAAAAGCCTTTAAATTTCAAAGACTTAAGGAATGCGCTTTTGTCCAGTGTTGATGTCCCAGCAAGCAATTTGTTGACTAATAGACACCTAAACATATATGTCTTGGCTAAAACAAAACTAGTAATTTCACATGTAAAACATTTGGTGGCTATCTATTTTTTGGGACAAATTAGATGACCATTAGATTTTCATAATTTATCCTTGTTGTTTTAGCCAAAACAACTATGTTTGTATGTTTGTTAGATGTATTTTAAACACAAAATTGCTCATTTGGGCATTTCCTATTGAAAAGTTGGGACATAATAAAGAAAGGATCATTACGTTATAGCTATGATCTGCAATTTATTATTGCAATTCAGAGGCCAAATAAACTAAAGACATTGAGTGCAACAGAGTGCATTGATTTTGGTCAATTTTCACAAAATGCTTTAAATGTAACAGAGCTAAAGCACACAAGGATAAAAGAGAATTTTTTCTGCTCTATACCACTAGATGGCACAAAACTACTTTTCTGTCCAAAACATCTTTTTGACCATGCACAAATTTATTTATTTATTTATTTATTTTTGGTCAGGATATATAAATAAACATATTTAACAATGTGAGTTTGTGGTGTTTGTGATAAAAATGGGCATGCAGGTGGGCTTAATGGTACAGTATAGATACTGTACCATTAGATACAGTTACAGATTATAAATAATTGGCTGAAATTTGCTTAAAAGACAAAACCAAAACATTACAAGCAATTAAAATTTTGTAAGGTCAGTATAATTAGATTATATATATATATATGTATATATATATATATATATAATACTATATATATAATATATATAATTTTTTTTAGATTTATTTCTTTTTTTTTTGATCAACCACATGTTGTCCAATGACTTGCCTAATTAATATCGGTTGCCTAGTTAAGCTTTTAAAGGGGTGATCCAGAGTATTTTTAAAGCGTTTATGGAGTGCAAAGCAATGTGTATACATTATTATTATATGTATAGATTATATATCTTACTTTAATTATATACAACTACTCAGCTAACATAAAAACGACTGTCATATTTCCTAGTTCCTCTAAAAGCCTGCCCTCAAGAGGCTCTGATTGGTCATCTAACATAATGTGCTGCGATTCACAGATCAGCTCCATGTCTTACATGATTCCGAAATGCTGTTTATGTTTACACGGCTATTCAACTAAAGTATAAAATAAGACATCATCGTGGATTACCCCTTTAAATTGCACTTTAGGCTGAATAATGCACTGTAGATATATCCGTAAACTTACGGTTTTCTGTAATTTGGGATTCATATTTTTATTTATTTTTTCCCATTTATTTATGTTTTTGAATTGCATTATGGGACCTTGATCTTTCTTCCAACAACTTTTAACATTAGGACGTTCGAAAAAGTGACTTTTATTGACAATTTTAATACTTTAAAGTGATATATTGTCTTGGTGTTGCATAATACGGAACAAAAACCTAGTAATAAACTGCCAGTACATTTTCTGTTATTTTACAGACTTATTCCTCAATACATTATTTTCTTACAAATTAATATAAAATGTCAATAAAAGTCACTTTGTTCAACTTTAGAGTTGAATTTTCCATTTCAAAAGTCAACAGAGCAGAGATCAACACCCCATAATGCAATTCACAACTAAATAAACTGAATGCATTTGTGAATCACAAAATACGGAAACTGTTAAGACATTTTTTTTTGTAGATATGTGTAATATGTGCACATAAGTGTAATATCCACACTTATATATACACATAAGCGTAATATCTTGCAAAATAACTTAAATATTAAAATATAAAATATTATGCACCTTGCATCTTCTTGGCAAAGACAAAATAAATGAGTTATTATAAATCAGTTTTCTTAAGATGCAGGATTAGTCTCATATAACTTCAAGAATACACAAATGAAGTGATAACCTCAAAGTCAATACATATATCGCCACAAAAGTCATATTTATATTTTAAGTAGTTCTTCAACGTGTGTGATTTTTGGTTGATATAAATGTGAGTTATTTCTCCTCTTGTGCAGGTCCAGCTTCAACCAGACGCAAAGATGTGTGACCAGACGTTCTTGGCCATCACGTTTGGCCCGTGTGATAAATGCAGTGAGAACAAGCCTCTGATGAATATTTATCTGAAGAATGAACCCATCAACTACTGCTCGCTCTGTGTGGAGATGGTAATTTATCACATACTTCAGCTGCCCCAGGATCAGTTCAGCAACCCAGTGTTTAATCAAAACTTCCATTATGTTTATAGTAAATTTGATGACAATTTAATGAAATGACCATTTAATGAAACATGATATAATGACACATAGCTAATATATTTGAACATACAGGATAGGCATGTACATATTTGTAATCTCTAATAGTTAAAAAGTGCATTTAAGCATCTATTTGTGTAACTATATGTTGCATATAAGTACATGTATTGTATCTGTGAAATCCAAGCATGAATTTGTATCTCAAATATTTGATTTGCATATATCACCATAAATCAGATTTCTATATGGGGAAAAAACACTCATAGCGTAAATACTTTATGCCACATACCTTAACACTTTATACATAAAACACAAGAAAAACTTGCTGCCAGTGAAGCTATGAATTATTATTTTAATTATAGAGCCATGTTCTGACATTACAGGAGATTAAATTATTAAATGTGACACCCATATCAACCTCAAAAATGAATGGGAACAATGATATGGAACTGAAAATTCGAAATGAAAAGTGAAACTTAAATAAAGGTTTGTAAAAATGGGTGTCTCTACATTTTCCCAAACAAATGTATACAATATTTAAGATCGTATTAATTATGAAATGTAATATGTTACATGTAATAATGTTATATTTATGCATTAATATTTGAAAGGGATGCATATTCTGTATTGGAATGTCAGTGTGTCATTAATTCAATTTGTAGTTTCCCATATTGGTGCAAGTTATAATCTGTCATAACAGACAAATTTTAATTTCATTCCAGGTCATTTATCTGTCAATATAAGATTAGCAAAGATCCCAGCAGGAACACAATGTCATAAGACCTTGGTTAGATTTAGGTTTTGATGTCAGATGACCAAAATTCAATGTCTACCCAGTGTCTAAGTTGTCAAATGACATTGATATTTTGTGGATTTTAGGTTGTGTTGGAAAGTGACGAAACCCAACGTCATAATGACGTCAAATACTGACATTTATTTGCAGTGGTGTAAAGTAACTAATTACAAGTACTCAAACTACTGTAATTGAGTAGTTTTTCTCAGGAGTTGTAATTTACTGAATAGTTTTAAAAATGTGGACTTTTACTTTCCCTTGAGTACATTTTTATTGCCGTATCGGTACTTTTACTCCACTACTTTTCTTCAAGCAGCAGTCATTACTTTCTTTCTTTCTTGTCTATGGTCATTGTCTGAAGTAGAAAAATCAGTCCTGTGATTCCTGTCCAATTAAATCACACATAGAAAGTAAATCACATCATACTGAACAACCTCAAGACATGGGCACTTTATAAATGCAGCAAACCTTTGGGAAACATTAAAAATGTCCAAGAAGATGTCCAAAATCTTTACACGCAATTATCCAGAGACTTTTTATAGACTGCATGTCAATGAAAATTATGGATGTCGACTGTATGATGAAATCACCAAACAATCTTCAATCTTTACCAAACAATTACCTTAAACAGTTACTAAATGGAACAAATGAAGAATGGAAGGAATGTCTAAATAAAAGGAAAGACCAAACAAGGAATGGAAGGAAGGATCGAAGAACCAAAAAAGTAAGGAAGGATTCAAAGAAGGACTTAACAAACTGAGGAAGGAAAGAAGAAACGAATGAACAAAGGACCTAATGAAGGACCAAAAATTTGAAAGAAAGAATTTGCAAACAAATGAAGGGAGGAAAGAAGGAAGGACCAAACAAATAAAGGAAGATTTCAAGGAAGGACTGAGCAAACTAAGGAAGGAACAAACAAACGAATGAATGAACAAAAGGACCTAATGTAGGAAGGAACAAAAATATGAACGAAGGAAGGTTGGAAGGAACGAACGAAAATAGGAAGATCCCTAAATACACTACATGCTGTTTGTGCAGCGATGTGTAAACGTAACATTCTGTAAACACATCAACTTTTCTACAGCGTAACACTCACTACTCGATACTCTTGAGTACTTTTAAAAGGTCTACTTTTACTCATACATTGAGTAATATTTACTACAGATACTTTTACTCTACTTGCACTACATTTTTGGGCAAGTACTGATACTTTTTTGTCACTATGATTTTTCAGTACTATTTCCACCACTGTTTATTTGTCAGGTATGGCAACCAAAATCCAACATCTGATAGATGTCCTAGTGGTAACGTCCTCACAATTTCAAACAGTAACATCATTAGACGTTGATTTTTGGTTGATTTTAGTTTGGGCGTTGGACACTGACGTCGGCCTGGCGTTGGGTTCTAATGTCAACCTAATTTTTATTTCCAAGCAAAATGCATCGTCCCCATGACTTTGGGTACAACATCAATCTGACATCATGTTGATGACCTGTGCCTGCTGGGCTTGTTCAGAAATCTGTATCAGTATAATTAGATGATTATTTATCTTTTATTTTGGTTGAGTGGAAAGATAACACACACATCCATCAAAACAGTTGTGCTTTGTGCATTCTGATACAATTGATTTAATGGGACCAAGTATTTGTCTCACAGATGTGAATGATACTTAGCCTACTGTAAAACATCCTCATGTCATCACTTACACATAACACATGTGTAAAGAGTTTTATCTAAGTGCTCTCCGAAACACATCAGAGAGAAGGGCTCTGGTACTTGTTTAGACCACCTATATCAGCATGTAGCCTAATTATAGTTGCAAAAGTAAACACCACCAGTCGAACTATTCTGTAGAATTAAAGTACTGACCATCTAATAGGCGTAGAAATGATAAGTTGAGACGTTTCAAGAACAAACCTTAATTACATCACACGAGTCATATGAATTAATGTGTGGAAATGACCCCAGTGTTCATTAACATATTAACTAACAACATGTAGGCCTACTAACAAGTCAAGGTGGTTGCTTAATTAGTATTTGACTTAATTCAACATTAGTTCATTTTAAAGTAGGCTAACATTTGATTAAGCTATTTGCACATGGTTATCTGTGTACTGATTTATGTGTTTTGCATATAATGATGCTTTTTATTGAATTATGGGACCCTAGTTTGACCTATGTTCCAAATAATTTCACTTAACGATGACAAAGTGAAGTTTATTTACATTTTAAGTTTGAAACAATACATTGTATTTAGGTGTCACACAACAAGTCTACACACACATATACTGTACACACACACAGACTCTTCTGGAATTTGTGCTGTTTAACATTATGCATTAATATAAGTATTGTTTACTTGTGTCCTCAGTTATTATTAGGTACTTTATTAAATTGTATTATTGCATATTATATCCACGTTCGATTTTTTCGAACATAAAGGTCCCAGTATGCAGTTCAATAGCTTAAAAAACCCGAAAAACACCATGATGCAATTGCATTTTTTGTTTCACGTAAAGAAAAAAAGGTATATACGATATATCAAATGTACCAGTGATAATTAATCAGATGCAAAATTAATTTTTGGCTTCAGTCAGAGAGCTCCAGAAATAAATGTGATGCTGATGGTGGTGGTGGTGGTGGTGATGTGTCACGTGATGGTGCCGCTCACGTCAGAGCATCATCAGCTGTGCAGACCGTGCAGTATCACTCTCGGCTCATGATAAAAAGCATATTTACTGACCAATCCGCCATCCGTTTGTGCTTTTATTAAAGATGGCCTGTCAGGGACTGGCGAAGGGCGAAACTGTCCACAGTCTGAAAGCGGAGTCTGAGGCTTTGAAAGCCAAACTGGAGGAGGAGAGAGCTAAACTACACGACGTCGAGCGTGAGTAAAACCCTTAGCGGCTGTGTGTCAAAACCCAGGGAGCTGCCTAGATAGACTGCATTGGTGGATATCACTGCTAATACGCGGGATGTCAACATAGACTATTTTCAATTTGAAATGTAGGAAGCACGAGATAAATGTAGGAGAAATACTCGTTGGTGTCCACATTATCTACCGCTATCAAAACGTTTCACATTATGCATGAAATCAAGGAGACGTTTAAATGTTTAATGTAATGTTTTGAGGCCTAGTATGTTTTGGTCAAGATTTACATTTTATTTTAATCTTATCATTTTGTTTAGCTTATGATTTAGCCGTAATATAACTGTGTACTTCATTAAAAGTATGTCTTGCCATCAAAAAATGGAATGGATGGTAAATTACTTGGAAATTTTTGTCATTTATATAAGGTTTAGATTATGTGTAGTAGGGTTTGTTATTATTGTTTTATTGTTGTATCAAGTTTTTTTATTAATATTAATTTTCTAATGTTTTGAGTATATTGTCACCATTTATTTCAGTTTTGCATGCATGTGCTTGTCTGCATGGATTTTGATAGCAGCATGTTAATTAACAAATTAAGTATTTATATGGGACTAGGCATGGGCCGGTATAAGATTCTGATGGTATAATAACCTTGGATAAAAATATCACAACTTCACTGTATGACGGTATTGTAATTACTGCTCTAAAATATATTCTTTTTAAATATCTGGCTAAAAAAACAAAACCTTTTCCCCCTTTGAACACAATATATTTTATTTTGAGAAACATTTAAAATATTTTGGGACAGTAAACATGTCCGGCTAAATAATTCCAGTGAATCATTGACTTCTGCGGTCTTCGTTTGTTTCAAAAACACAAATGTCTTTACAACTTACACCTAAAAAACTTTTTAAAAAAATGTTAATAAAAAAATTTACACATACCTTAGGAACGATATGGCAGAAAATGTTGGCGGTATGAAAACCTTGACTTTTCCAAACCGCGGTATACCTTGAAAACGGTTATCGTCCCATGCCTATATGGGACTATAACCATTTATTTGCAAATTTTTCATGACATTTCTCTTTCATTCACTTGAGATGTATTTTCTTTTTAACATTTAACTTATTTTCAGTTGTTTCAACCATTTTTAACAATGAACAACAATTCAAAATTGTAAAATAAAAAAAAAATCTAATTCATAATATTAATGAAATGACAATATTATCTCAATGATAAATAAAATAAATTGAATAAAAATGTAAATAGGTTGCATAACACTGGCCTGTTCAAAACATATATGATTAACATGACTTTAGACTTATTTACATGCACTGATTTATAGTATTTCTTTTTGTTAAAAAGGTCCAAGTTAAAAATTACTCACTATTGTGGTGATTTCAAATGAACAAATAAACACATTCAAGGGGCGCAATACACATATTGTACCAGTATACTGTAAGTCTGCCTTGCAAATAGATTCTATAACATTGGCTTTGTTGTGCTCTGATAGCTAAACTACAGGAACACTTAATGTCTAATACTTTGTCCAAGCATGCCTGATGACAATTTTCAAGCACAATGCTTCCCCTATCACATTGGGTGGTATCATGCAATTGTTTTATTATGATTATCTTTGTTGTCGTCATTTACAGTAATTGTTATGGTAGATTTAATCGTATTGCAATTTACAGCTACAGTACATGTCTATCTAAAATAATAGTGCTAATCCATTATAACTTCCTAAGATGAGCTTTTTTTTGAGAAGAAAGTTGAGAAGAAGGTTGAGAAGAAAGTTGTTCTTCTGGTGGTGAGGTGTTTGTCTTTTTGGCTGCAGTTCATCAGGTGGCAGAGAAGATGGAAGCTCTGGGTCAGTTTGTCATGAAGACCCGGAGAACTTTAAAAGGACATGGGAATAAAGTACTATGCATGGACTGGTGCCGGGACAAGAGAAGAATCGTCAGCTCCTCTCAGGTAACAGGATGTACTGTCATAACTCCAAAAAAGTGCTATTATTGATAGACCCTGATTTTTAAACTTTTGAAGGGGTGAATCACTGTAATTAGTAACACTGCTTAAAATTATGTGAACAGCAGACTGCATATTGTTGCATGTACTTATTACTTGTGATGCAGACTCAAAAACTAATTTTGGTGCTTGTTCAAAACACTTATTTAAAATGAGGTTCTTGAGATTTGTATGGGACAACTTAATTGTTTTATGTTCAATCCGAGTTTTTTCGATTTGTGTTGCGACTACACAAACAACATTTGTGGAGCTCTGCATTTTTTACAGTGTAATGATTGCAATGTTTAGCATAAGTTAAATAAAATGACATTATTATGATTATTATAGTTTATTTGTAAAAAATATATTTTACTATAGGGCGGCATGGTGGCTCAGTGGTTAGCACGGTCACCTCACAGCAAGAAGGTCGCTGGTTCGAGTCCCCGCTGGGCCAGTTGGCATTTCTGTGTGGAGTTTTCATGTTCTCCTCGTGTTCATGTGGGTCTCCTCCAGGTGTTCTGGTTTCCCCCACAGTTCAAAGACGTGGTATCGGTGAATTAGATTAACTGAATTGTTCATAGTACATGAGTGTGTGTGAATGTGAGTATGTATGCATGTTTCCCGGTACTGGGTTGCGGCTGGAAGGTTATCTGCTGCATACAACATATGCTGGAATATTTGGCTGTTTATTCCGCTGTGGTGACCCCTGATAAATGTGGCACTAAGCTGAAGGAAAATGAATAAATAAATGAATATTTTACTATTGTCTAATTAGATGGATTAATTACTTTATTTGCATAACACATTGACATTCAGCTACAGAATATCAACCCCCACACAAGGATAAGAAATTAGTGAGTACTTTTACATTTTTTGGGTTGATTATCGATGTAAGATCATAACATAATAATTGTTTACAGATTAAACTGACAAACTAAGAATTCAGGAAATGTCTCATTTTTAAGTTCCAAGCTGTTCACTCTTTGGAGAATAAAAATTTACATAAAGCCCTTTTAACATGCTTGTTTAACATTTTTCTTGGAAAATTTCATAAGGTGTTGTGGATTCATCTAATCTATTTTTATTGTTTTTGAAAAGTCATTACTGAAATCTTGAATCTCTTTTATAGGATGGAAAAGTCATTGTGTGGGATGCATATACAACCAATAAGGTAAATCTGTCTATTTGTGTCACATAGTCCTCTAGGGAGATGTTTTGTAGTGCTGGAGCTTTTGGACATTATAATCTGCATGTTTTGTAGTTGTAAAGCACTCTAATGGAAACCCAGGGTATTAGTACCAAACTAATCTGCCAGCCACATAAAAACACACATTAACACATCAGCCTTGCGGAATGTTGTTTTAGTGTGTACAAGTCCATTTAACTACATATGTGTGAATATGTGTATGTGTTTAATCATGGTAAATAAGTGTAATGCATATTTGTAATTTTTGTATTGTATGTAATATGTGTTTTGTTGAAAACAAAAAGACAGAATTAGAATTTTCGACATTATTTAGGCTTGTTTACACCTGACATGTAGTCTGCTTAGATCTTTTAAAGTTCAGATTCTGTCATGAAGTTATCTTTTTTTTACAGTAAGTAACAGATCAAGGACATTTTTAGGGTGTCCATGGGGTCCATGTATATATTTATATATATATTTTTTTTTTACAAATTTAATAAAAGTATAGTGTTGTAGGTATTAAATCATCTTAAATCATTATAAAGCTACCCAATTCGGCCAATAATCCATCTCAAAACTTTTTCTAAATATTATATTTATTATATTATATATAATTTGCCAAGATTACCTACAGTAAGTAAACCAGTTAATCCTTTAGATTGCACTTTAAGATGAATACTTTTATCTTAAAGTGCAATCTAAAGGATTAACTGGGTTAAAATAACTAGTAAAATATAATGTTCTGTCATCATGACACAGACAAAATCATTTAGTTATTATAATTTACTTGTCATAACTATTGTTTTAAAATGTGGTAAAAAAAAAGCGTCTGGGTATATAAATATATATCCTGGTGTATAAATGTTTTTGGGCTTGACTGCATATATAAATTATCATATATATGCTATTATGAATTATAGATTTCTATTTAAACTTTAAAGGCGAACCAGTAATATAAAGTATTTAAAAGTTGTTCTATAAGAAACATTGGTATCACTTTATTTTGATGGTCCCTTTAACACATTTTGTTGAATTTAAATTACATTCCATCTACATGCCAACTAATTCTTATTAAATATAAGTAAACTGTTAGGTTGGGGTTGGGGTTAGGATTAGGGTTAGTGTAAGTTGACATGTACCACCAAAGTTACTGATCGTCAGTTAAATATCTGTTGAAGGAGCAGTATCAACAGATATTAAGCAGACAGTTTACTTATACTCAAATGAGAATGAATTGTTATGTAATTGCAATGCAACTTTTAGTCAACAAAATGTGCAGTAGGGCCCATCAAAACGAAGTCTTACCAAAACATTGTCTTTTTAAACTTTGACATTGAGAGGTTAAAAAAAGACAAATTGCTGCAAGTGTGTCTTAGTTATAAATAATTATAATTAGTAAATAAAGTCTCAGGGATGGTTCACTTGAAAATAAAAATTATGCCATTACTTATTCTAAACATCTTTGTTTTCTTCTGTTGAGCACAAAGCAGGAAATTAGGAAGATTGGAGGAAAACAATAATAGGAAAGGAACTACTAAAACATTACTAAAATGAAGTCCTTCCTTTGGAATATATTGTTTTGTGTTCAACAAAAGAAAGAAATTAATAAAAGTTTAGAACGCTTGAGTGTGACTAAATGGTAAGGAAATTTCATTTTTGGGTGAACCATCCCTTTAAATAATTTAATTTGTCAGGTTTTAGTCATGTTTAGTCACAATCTCTGTCTTTCTGATTCTTGACGTCTTGCTCTCGATCACCATAATTGTTAATAACTGTTATTCTGAATTATGAATCTGCCTTGTGAGACTTTTTAAATGTAAATGATTTTTGTCTGCAGGAGCATGCGGTCACTATGCCCTGTACCTGGGTTATGGCTTGCGCTTATGCCCCCTCTGGCTGTGCTGTGGCTTGTGGGTAAATATCCTGAGAGGTTTTATCCTGTAGTAACTAAAGGTCAACGCTGATCTTAAACACTTTACACACTATGAAAATGGATGATATTGTATGGACTCTACTGTATTTTGTAGGGCTGCACAATATATCGTTTCGGCATCGATATCGCAGTGTGTGCACTATGTAGTCACTTCGCAACGTCTGCATTGTGGAGTTGGAATTATTATATTTGATCAGCTATGGAGAATGTACAGCGTTGACATTTTACATTGCATTTGATTATTCAATAATAGGGGCAGGACAAAATAGTGATATGCATGAGGTGGCACTTCTCGTATTGGCGGATCGAACATATAACAATGTTGCAATTCTAAGAAATATATTTGCAGTTAATAAAATATTACATCTCATCACTTTTTGATGCATTTTTCCCTTTTCATTTACAAATTTTATGATATATTTTGGATGGTTATCTTGTGATATATCACTGACATCGTTTCCTATCATTATCAGGGCAAAATATCATGATAATATCGTATCGTATTACTAGACCTGAATATCTGACTTCTTATTTTACTTTTATATTTGCTCTATATTATTTATTTATTCTTGCAATTTCTTCGATTCACTCCGCTACAGGATTATTTCATCCAAAGTTAATGATTTTATTCCAAATAGAGTTATTCTACCGAAATAGTATTCATATCGCAATATAAATTGCAATAAAATATCGCAATGTCAGTTTTTTCCAATATTGTGCAGCCCTGGTATTTTGTAGGAGCCTCGAGTTTCTGCTCTGAGATTATAATCAAATCTATCCTTATATCTAAATGTACAGGTAGAGTAATTATATCATGTTCTATTTTTGCAGTGTTGAAATCTCTCTTTGTCTTTTTAATTTTAGCGGTTTGGATAATAAATGCTCGGTCTATCCTCTTTCTTTGGATAAAAATGAAAACCTGGCATCTAAGAAGAAATCTGTGGCCATGCACACCAACTATCTGTCTTCCTGCAGCTTCACCAAATCTGACATGCAGGTGAGTGAGCGTCTATAGTATAGGTATGCTTGTGAACATCTAGACTTTAAAATATAATACAGGGATTGTATGGATGCTGGAAATCCTTTGAGATACTAATATAATGTTTCAGGGTTTGGAAAGTGCTTAGATCTTGTACAAAGTGCTTAAAATGGCTTCAAAATGTAGTTGTGTTGCTTTCATAATCATTTATCTTACTAAATTGGTTTTAAAAAAATGTAACTAATTAAAATAATCTTTAATTTAATATAAATATTTTTGCTTTTGCATAAAATGAAAACTCTAGACTATGTAGTATGATCTGCCTTTTTTAATCTTGGCTCTTTGGTTGAGCCAAAATGCATGGAATTTACTGCTTTATGAGTGAACAACAATGTATACAATTTAAATAAGTATACATTTACGATGAAAGATGACACATTTTAGATGTAAGTGGATGACATTTAAGAGAGTAAATGAGAATAACCCAGTGTTGGGCATTTGGCAAACATGCTATCACAATGTTTTATCCCCTTAGAATACTATACTATACACTTACTATAGAGTACTATAACAAAAGCATCTGATATAATGTGATGAAGGTCGGCACGATGGCTCAGTAGTCATTCACTGTTGCCTCACAGCAGAAGGTCACTGGTTCGAGCCCCAGCTGGGTCAGTTGGTGTTTCCCTGTGTTCGGGTTGGTTTCCTCCAGGTGCTCTGGTTTCTCCACAGTTTAAAAACATGCGCTATAAGTAAATCGAATAAACTAAATTGGCCATAGCGTATGAGTGTGTTGTGTGAATGGGTGTTTCTCAGTACTGGGTTGAGCCTGTAATGGCATCTGCTGAATAGTTAATGGTTCATTTCGCTGTGGCGCCCTCTGAAATAGAGACCAAGCTGAAGGAAAATTAATGAATGAAAAATGCCATGAAGTACTGTATATGCATTTAATATGTATCTGCAACATTGAAAGGCACAGTTCTTTTAAAGTAAAGTTTTATTTTAACGCAGAGGTTAAACATTTTTATAGATAGGATCAGAGATTTGATAAATCATATATGTTTTTAAAATGTAATAAATTCACTCCACTACACATATTTTATTACAGAAGTTAAGGAATATAAGCATGGTCAATAAATGCTAAACTTGGCTGTTTTTCCAAGTGTGTACAGTACAGTGTGTTTTATGTGGATATTATAAAATTGTATGAGTTCACAATGTATTCATTAGCTTTAATCTGTGGATTTGTGGAAATGGAGTCTGAAGCAATCAGCTGATATTTATATAAAACACACACATTTCTCAAAGCAAATATCGCTGCAACCCTGAAATCCCCCTCGTGCATCATTTCAAGCAGCATTTTTATTGCCTTTTGGTCTCATGTTCTGCATATTGAACTGTTCTGTGAGCATTATTACAGGAAAAATCCTTCTAAAATATTGACTGTACCTTTCTGTTGGGTTTGCATTTTGCCATGAGTATGTTCTGAGGAAAATGTTGGGGTTTCTCTTGCTTTCTCTGTGCGGTCACAGATCATGGATTGTTCCTCTTTCTTAGTTTATGTTTCAGTCCATGACAATAAAGATGAAAAAAGAAGAAGTGAAAGATTTTGTTACGTCAAGGCAAGAGGATTCAACAAATCTATTTATAAAAAGTGAAAGTTTCCTGACTTTCACTTGTCATGTTATTTGAGGGGATTCCATTACAAAACTGAAAAGGAGAATTTAACAAAAAATGTACGATTTTTTAAAAAAATATTTAATAAATGAATAAGTATAAAGATAAATAGATATCTAAAGCAATCAATATCTAAAGACTGAACTAGGTTCTTTAGGTCAGATATAAAAAACAAAACGAAATGTTTCATGCTTTTGGGCAAAATAAGGTAATTGTAACGATCCAAACCTACACTAGAGGGTGCTATTTCTTTCCTTAATCAGTTCAAGAAAATGTTCTGCATTAGTGTATGTAGCACATAAACCAAGCGATGGATTTTCTTATAATCCCCAATACACCTAACACAGCGATCTATATTTGCTTAGGGTATTCAATGCACTAAACACGGCGATTTTTCACATTTTATATTTGGTTATCATTTGAAGAGGTCATAGACTGCCTTTTTTATAATGTACAACTTAAATAAAAGGCTATTTTGTCCTCATTTGACCCCCCTTTTTCAACACCATTTGAACACCTTTTCTTCATTTGAATATGGCAGATTGTAAACTCGGAAATAACACCCTCTGGCCACTGATATGATTGGCCAGCACTTTTGCATGTTTAAACTTTCATCACCTTGGTTCCAATATTCAACAGGACAGCTTTGTGCCCTCCAGTGTATGTTTGATGTATGTTTGTATGTTTGATAGCCTAGTATACATCCTATATACTGTATTAAAAAACAGTTCTTCACTATTGTGTGGCACATCGTTACTGTCGGATTCAGTGTTAAACTTGACGATTCAACTTAAAATCCATTGAATTGTGCCTGAAGTGAAGAAGTGCACCAGCAAAAAAATTTTACTGGCATGGCCTGTAATTTCATTAAAAAATAAAGTTTGTTCTCTCTTGTTTTGCAGAGTTTTCCAGAGCTTGTCTTTAAATATTTTTATTTGTTTTCTGCATTTGGCTTGTCACAGTGTAGAACCAGAGACGACTGACACACACACACACATCACATTACAATTTATACATTAATCTTTGTTGTGTTATCTGTATTGTGCATGTGTGTGTTTGTGTAATGTGCATAGGTTGTTTTTTGTCTAAGTTTAGCATTGTGTTTATTTAAATATCTCAATTTCATTTAAAACAATAACCCATATCATCTTCTCATTCACACTGAAATAACCACAGACACATTTTCTTTTAAACATAATTTATTAACCAAACATAGAAAGTTTACATACACTTACCGGTTTCCATCCCTCAACACCAAACCTGTTCACATTACAAACAAAGCCATTTATACAGTCTTTTCCCGCCTTTTCCATCCATACAGCCATTTTTGATGACATCATCAGGGTCACAACATCTGGTGTATGATAAAAATCACTGTTCTATTGTTTATATTTGTATTGGTTGTATGTTGTGTTGTATTTTGAGTTTTGTACACACATTTATTTACTTGCAATCATTTATACTTTTGTTTAATGTCTTTTTATGTATTTGTTTTCTCTATATGTTAACCCACAACCTGAAAAATGGTTTAACCCATGGGCGGGGCCAATGATATAAAATGGCCCCAAACCTTCACTTTAGTGTGGGAAGTTGTAGGAGTAGGTTGTATGGTGAGACAGAGAGTACATATTCAACAGATTATTTGTTCAGGTCATTTTTATTGATTTAGCTGAACAACCCTGTAAATATTGTATAGTTTATTTTTCTTTATTGTTATTTTGTCACTTTCACCTTTTTGCTGGATTTTTTTCTTCACTTTGTGTCAAATAAATCACACTTCACTTTCACCAACGGCATCTGTGACACTTTTTGCCTCCATCCTCCCGATCAATCCTAACATGGCTCTTTAATATTTTCTTATCTACACTGTAAAATCAAGCAGTGCATTCAATTAAATTAAATCAGTTCCTTTGACTTACATTTTTAATCTAATTTCATTGAGCTTAATGGAAACACATGTTAGTGGCATGAACTCCAAATTTGATTGTATTAGACTGAACTTAAATAGATATTAACCTTAACCATGCAGATTTCTAGTTCCCAGCATGCTTTATTGTCAGACTGGAAAACAAATGTTAAACGTTACGTGTTATTGTGCATTTTTTAACATGATTAAAATAGGGAGATGATTCGGTCTTCTTATAGGGATGATAGATATGATGACATGGGGATGGATGGGACATAAGGATAGGGAGGATGACACGGTGGCGAAGTTGGTAGTGCTGTCGCCTCACAGCAAGAGCACCCAGAGGAAACCCACGTGACCACGGGGAGAACATGCAAACTCCACACAGAAATGCCAACAGACCCTGCCGAGGCTCGAACCAGTGACCTTCTTGCCGTGAGGCTACAGTGCTAACCACTGAGCCACCGTGTCACCACTATGTTGTATTATATGTCAAAATAACACAGGAATCTTGATTTCTCAGTTCATGACCCCTGCAATTTATGTATGTGTTTCAGATTCTGACATCTAGTGGTGATGGGACATGTGCATTATGGGATGTCGAGAGTGGGCAGTTGCTGCAGAGTTTCCATGGTCACTCGGCTGATGTTCTGTCTCTTGACCTCGCACCCTCTGAGACAGGAAGCACCTTTGTGTCAGGGGTCAGTAAACACTGTCTACACACAAATTCACCTGTTTTTCACACACATCCCACCTCACTGTAACACATTACTCTATTAATAGAACTGAAAGCTGTCAGTTTGTACGTGTGAAAGAAAGTGCTGGATGTTTTTACATTGTCAAAATTATAAGTCATGGTTATTCATTTACACGTTAGGATGCTGTTCAGTCAGAATTGGTTTTGTGGAGCTATATTTAGGCAAGGAGACTCCTGAGATTCATCCTGTTGTGTGGGAGTGTTGTTCTGCTGGTCTCTGAAGTGCTATGTGTGTGTGTGTGTGTGTGTGTTCCAGGGCTGTGATAAGAAGGCTAATGTGTGGGACATGCGCTCAGGACAGAATGTTCAGTCTTTCGAGACTCATGATTCTGACATCAACAGTGTGAAGTGAGTAAAATACAGCCTGGCACATTCTCATGTGTAGTTTTAATGGTACTTTCACACCAAAGTTGAATGTGGCCCTGTTCTGCTTCTGCCCTCATGAGGAACAGATCCTGACTTAGTTTAAATCATATATTTTTGATTCTGATAAGTGTTTACTCTGTTGTGGAAATAAATAAGAGAGACAACAGATGTTTTCAGTACGTGTACTGTACTGTAATTTCAAAGACATCCATTTCCTGCTGACATTCGGGAACTGTTAAGCAAGTTCTTAGGGTGCTTTCACACCTAGACTTTTGTTTCGGAACCTGGCGCATTTCTCTAATTAGAACGGTTTGTTTGGCATATGAGAATCCAGCCGCCGAACTCGGATCCGCTCCAAATCAGTCGGTTCGAGATTGCCTGAATGAGGTGGTCTTAGCTCAATTGAAATTGAATTCTGGAGCCGATCGATTGTAGTGTGAAAGCAAAATGATCCATCGAACAAATGAACCAGGCTATATCACAGTGTATTATGTAAGGGATAATCAACAGCTTGCTGTGCGTTAAAGGATTTTAATGCACGACGTGGAGGCAAAGGACCACACGACGCGCTGCGGATATAATTCGGCGATATTTGTCTGAATTTTTGTCCGTTTTTAGATGTTGGATTTTCTAGTCCCTCCACTGAATCAGCTGTGACAGACTGACAGGCAGACAGAGAGAGAGAGAGAGAGCGAGAGATAGAGCATCTGCGTGCTGAGGGGATGAGGGAGGATCTGTATGTATATCTCTTAATATTAATTAATTAACTGCGAAAGCTGGGCTACGATTTACATTTCATAATAAACATACAATATTAATATTATTATACTTATAAAAAAAAAACATTACACATTAAATACGCTTTAGGAATACGTATTATGAAGAGATAGCAGCCAGAGCCTATTTCAGAAATCTCTGCTGTTAAATATGTAGGGAAATTTAGGAAAAGAAACACATATCGGGACAAGTAGAAGAACATTCTGCTTTATTTATCTTCTTTAAAACAAAAGCAATCAGCCAAACATCGGTGTAATATTACATTATTTACGGTCATAGATTAATTATGAAACTTATCTTTGTGATCTGCCAAAAAATACACCTGAGAAAAAAATAATAGGTTCAAATGTCCAAAGACTGACTGTTAGAAACACCAGAGGTTAATTATATATCCCATTTTAACAACAGAGATGCAAGAGATTAGATCCAGCGGCGTAGAACCGGAGATTTTCTGCCCGACATAAAGCTTCCCTCGGGGGGAGCCGTTCGCGGAGCTGCCCCTGACCTAAAACATGCCCCTGATTTTTTAAAACATGCTTTTCATACAAACAAACGGCCGATTTGACTTTAAAATAACTACATTCTCGCTTGAAAAACTTTTAAAACTTGATTTTGTGGCATAGTTTATGAGTATTTTCCTAATTTTGCGGATTTCCCGTCCGCCATTAATAGCCCGCATCAGTTTCATGCGCAGCACATGCGAGTTGCTATAGTAACTGTAAACGTTTGGGAGAAGCGCATTTATTTCGAACTGTGATCAAAACTGACTGGAACTACCTGTGCGTTTCAACAAAATATACCACACCCTCCAGCCAATCAGAATCAAGAATTTAAACAGACCATGGAATAAGGATATGTAATAGGCATATACGGCTATATGAAAAGAGAATTATGAGTAGGGTGGGATGTCATCATTCCTACCAGTAAATGTGCGCTTCATGTCGAGCTGTTTATCTGTTTGGAAAATTAACTAAACTGCAGTCTTGGTTATATCTGTTATTTCTCTCTATAATGTAAAGCCTATAATGCCTAATTCTAGCCAATTGCTATGTGTGATAAATCTTACATTTGATTTATTTGGTGACAGTGTCTGTGGGTGTCACCATTCAAAACTAAAGCACAGCTTTTTGCTTATAATGTCTTATTGCTCATTGTTATAAATTAATATAAGGACGCATGACAGCTGAGTGGTACTCTGAAAAATAAACCCTGACACTCTGACCAATGTGACTGACTTCTTTTAGCTGTTTTGGTCCATTTAGAAACTTCACTGTGTGAATGCAAACTGCGCCAAGAACAAAGTGCGACACTGTAACAATTTTAATCCCTGATTCGGAACAAAAGAATCGATCTACAGGTGTGAAAGCAGACTTAAAGTCAACGTGAAATCAAAATTTACAATGTTAATTTTGCTAGCTCATATTTTTATTCATAAGGTTGAATAATTAATCCAAGTAAATCCACTGAATGAAAGTGTTTGTTTTAGTAAACTTTAAGGAAATACGATCATTTCAGTTCCGTCTCCTTTTTTTTGACATTCAAAACATCACAGTTGATGTAATGCAGGATGAAATTGTTAGATCAACATCCAGTATATATAAGTATATATATAAAATAAAAACAAATGTAAAATCACAAAAAAGAATGAATAGATACTTTTTTTATTCTACTTACTATGAATAAATACTTACTGTTTGAATAAGTACTTAATATTTGATTTCACATTTTAGCGGTGGCCCCTCTGTTGACGTCAACCTTTGGGTTTCCATAGCAACTGTATGTTTATATTTTTAACCACAACCCTCTTACCATTAGTTTGCTATGAGGATATGATGTGCAAAAAGAAAGCCCCGCCCCCTACTCAATATTTCATTTGGAAGTTCATCAGTTTACTAGATTAAAGTCTTACAACTTCTGGATCACACAGACTCAGTGTGACTCAAATCTCAGTCCATTGTGAACATCCACCCTCTGGCACTAGTTATATGCTCTCTCTGCTATCGTAACGGCTTCCATTTGTCTAGGAAAAATTTCCACTAGATGTTGCATCATGTCTGTAGGGATTCAGTTCCACTCATAGCATCACCGAGGTCAGGGACTGATGTTAGAGGATGAGTTTTCCCTCGCAGCTGCCATTTCAGTTCATACAGAAGGTGTTCATCTGAGGTTACATCTAGGTTCTGTGTGGGTCAGTTCTTCCACAACAGATACAGTAAAACATTTCTGGTAGCACTTTACACTAAGGTTCCATTTGTTAAGATGAGTTCGTACAAACAAAGCTAAATTCTAATCTACACTAAATGTAGAAGCCTTTACTGATTTTAGTGTTAATTTCAACATTTATTATTTTAATCAAATGTTGTGTCTTTAAAAGTTATAATCTGAGACTTATTTGAACTGAGCTTATATAAACTGTTGTATTAAAACTAACGCTGACAAATTGCATTAGATTCAATTCAATTCAATTCACCTTTATTTGTATAGCGCTTTTAAAATGTAGATTGTGTCAAAGCAGCTTCACATAGAAGGTTATAGTAAATTGAAAATGCCAGTTTTGTTATGAATGTTTGAGTTCAGTTCAGTTCAGTGTTGTTTAACATTTACTACTTAGGGTCTAAACACAATAGAGATCTGTTTTGTTTTATTGTACAGGGTAGTTAAGAAAAATAAAATGCAAATTGAATTAAATAAAATATCTATAAAAAAAACTTTTAAAGAAATATTAATTTGAACTAAGCTAATCTTAAATAAAAATGAATAAAAGTGTTATTTAAAAATGTTGTATATACTTTTTATACAGTTTTAATAACAGTATACACAAATACTACGTAATCCAAAAATAAATGATATGACAAAT